>BQNB010115161.1:0-21613 GCA_026074375.1 Tanacetum coccineum
TTTTTGCTTATTGTGTCCAAAAAGCCCAAACAGTTTAGCTTAATTTTCTAAGTATTTAAGTAGCTAAATTGTCACCTTTAAGTAGCTTATTTTAAGTTTTTAGAAAAAGTTGTTTCCAAAAAGTGCTTATTTTAGTCTTAAAAAGCTTTTTCAAAAAGCAAATTTGTGAAATAAAAATATTAGGCCGTATAGGGAAGTCCCAGATCGAACCCGGGACCTCAACCTTAACTGCCTAACATTTTAACACACCACCTCACTACCAACTGCCCTGGGGTCTTTTTCGTTCATAGTTTGTTACATTTAATATTTAAACCTTATATTCAGTTTTAGCTTATTAGGCTCTTTAGCTTATTTACAGCTTATTCCAATAAGCTGTTGGACCCACTTTATTTTTCTTAGGATTAGAATAGTTAAAAGTACTTTTCGTGAATTTTCAGTTTTTTTATAAATTAGTTTAATATTTTTAATAATATTTTTAGATTAAATCAGTTTTTAATTCATAAAAAATTAAATAAAAGTCAAAAAAATATAATTCTTTTTTCTAAAATTATTTTTAATCATTTAGGACTGTTAAAAATTAAATTTGCATTTTTAGGGTTAAAAATTTTAGAATTTAGGTTTTTAAGGCTCGGGTTTTGATTCCCGTTATCGTTTTAGTGTTTCAATCTTAATTGCTTTCGTTTTTTGCTTGCATTTACTTGTTTTTACATTTCATTAGTAGAAACAGAATCCAAATCAAAATATTGATTATTCAATCACTCGATCACGAACTTAACCTCGATTCTCCATTCACGGCTTCGTCGGGATACGACTCGGGAAGGTTTTGAATTTTACTTTGGTTAAAAGTAATCTTCTTAAATCCTTTTGGAATACTTACTCAATCTTATTATTTGATACTTTAGTTATATATTATATATATGTATTAAGTAAATTATTATATATATATAAGTATAATTAAAGTTTTATATCAAATTTTTGGCGCCGTTGCCGGGGAGGCTGTGAAACGATTATCGTGTTACGTTTGAAGATTAGTGATTTGAAGACCCTTCCCCGTGAAGTTATTACTTTCATTTGTGAATATTTTCTTATCAAGTAATTAAAAATACCAAAAAAATCAAATAACCAACAAAATATCCGTGTCGTTAATTGTTTAATCGGCTCACCTTTAGATTTACAAACTATAAGAGAGGTTTAAGGAGGATTGATCCTAAGAACTTCGACCCGAAAGGAGAAGGTTTTTAATACGCTTCGCGCTTACCCGCTCCTCCGCTTCTTTGTGCGTTTTTCTAGAGAGCTACCGTGAACTTTTGACTATCGGAACCAAAAATATTCTCCATACCCTCTTATCCGTTTAATTCTTTCTCTTACCCCTTTCTATTGTTTAATTCTTATGACGTCACTCGACTATTGTTGTATCTGTAAAGGTCGGATGAGTAATGATCGGGTATTTTGTCTACCATGTACGTGTGAGCGGTGTAGAAGAAATTATACGAACAGATTTTGTTCTATATGCTGTTTTGAATCGGGAAATGCATTCATCGATGATCTAATTACAAACTCTTTTGATGATCTTCCGAATTCTTCTGACCACCCTCCACAACCCCAAACTCACTCTTTTGATTCAAGTGGTGATCCACCGCAAGTTCCGTTCATCTCTAATCCGGACCCGTGTTACAATCAAAACTTTGACAATAATTTTCCACAAAATTCACCAAGTTTTCCACAACAATATCTTTGTTGTACTCGCTGTGGGGGTCCTCATGAGACTTTTCAATGTCAACAATTGATATTCTATGAGCCGGAACGATATTTAAGAGCTTAGGGTATGTGTTCTAATACGTATGCATGTTTTATTGCCGTTTGCAACTGTAGCTACAATGATGTCTGCTATATACGAAGAAAACAAAGACGAAGACGGTTTTCTGTAGATGACTTTCAGTGGGATTACGTTTGGTTTACTTTGAGGTGGATGGTGGTTTATGGTTCATGGATGTGAATACATCTCAAGAAGACATGAATATGTACATTCTTATGGTCTCTTTTATTAGTTCACAACTGTTATTCGTATTTATCATTTGTCTTGATTTGGTTGTTTCACGTTGAACCTTTAGTAGTATGAATGAACGCTGTTTGGTGCTCTTAAATAGTTATGGTGTGTCTTGTACATTGTTTTAAGTTATGTAATCCCTAAATTATCCATGCTGCTGGATTTAATCGATATTACATGGGATTAAATTCATGGGAAGAAGCAGGGTATTTGGCAAGTCATTCAGCCTAGCCATGGGTAAGAAGTCATACGTTAAAAAAATCAATATGGGAAAGAAACATTTAAGCAAATAATATCCATTATTATCAAATTTGTGCATAGACTGATCACAAAGTATTACAATTAAAATTATGCTTATCATCTAAGCATAAGTTTGGCCTCACAAATGATGTTTTTTTGTGATAGTAAATATTTGGTTTCGAATTGTTTAGGTTTAAACGAATATGAACAACAACGACAAAGACAACAACAACAACGACGCCACGGCCACCAGTGAAAACAAGGGTAGCACCACGAATGGTTCGGAGGGAGGTGAAAGGTTGTGCTAAATTGCGCCCATGCATGCACGTGATATTCTTTTAGATTCTTTTGCCCAAAAATAGGGTGTGGGGTAATTTGAATTTTAGATGTAGCGGTGATATTCATTGGTTTTTTCTTCCTAACTTTTTTGTAATTTATTTTGGTTATGTTTTTATCAATTAGGCCAAAATGGGTCACTGTAGTGATATTTATAATGTGTATGGGATATGATTTTTTTTAAAACCTTAAAATTGTCTCAATTCTTACTATTATTTTTATGATATATAAAACATCATTAATGAAAATGATTGGAATCATATAATATTAATCAAGGTCGTGGAAACCAAACTATATGTTTGCATATGATTTGACATGATAATATCAAGTGTTTATTTTTTTCTTTCTAAAAGACATGTTTCATATTTGAATAGTTTATTACAATCTCCATGTTTTGAATAGTTGTTAATGGTTAGACATATTTACGTAGTAACTATATATTATTTTGTCCTTCATGCTATTTTTTGTGTTTAAATTACAAGTCAAAGTTACTTTATATAATATCTAAAGATACACTTGCATCCTTAATTTCTTACCATTATATATAGTATTTTACAAACACATGTGACATGATGTAGAAATCACGTAAACAAATTCGACTCGGGTTAAAAGTGATTGTATGTTACGAATTTTATCTTTCTGAAAGATGAATAGTTTTGCTATCCCTAGCAATAACATGATAATTATTGGTTTAAGTCATGTTTCACAAAAATATGCGTATACTTTTGTCTTCATAAAATTTCAATATGTTAATTTAATCTCAACATTTTTGGCCGCTCCTGTTTGAAAATATTTAGACCATAACTGGTATATCCTTAATCTATAAAAACAACTACTTTGTAAACATAACCCGGATAAATCTAAGCCGAACCCGTTTGTATATATTTTGACCCGTCCCCACATGTACTAAATAAAAAGTGAGTTCTTGACGTAAACAAGAGTTGTATAAAACCCATATATCTATAATCTATCTATCTTATATTATAAAAGATCCAGTCATGTGATTTATTGTGGAATATTAATGCTTCCCTTTATTAGAAGTGTATCATAAACTTTAGGCCTTCCTGTAACATCCCACCTTACACTTCATAGCCTTTAGAGCTTCAAGTAATAAACCGTCCCAAATTAACCCCTAATCTTTAATTTCTTCCAATTCAACATAACTAATTCTAGTAATCAATTATAATCCACCTAAATCATTATCATCCGAGCAACATAAAATACCAAAAAAAAAACAATCAAACACGAACCATCATATAATATAAGGGTGATCTTGTTTCAATCGTGTGTGCATTTAATCGTTTCCGTTTACAAGTTAGGTTTGTTGCTTTGGATTGTTTTGATTCTTTTATATTTGTGCTATTATGATATGTATATATATTTTTAATTATTTGATGTATTAGGGTTATTGAAAGATTAATCAAGCCTACATTTTTTGAAAGATTAATTGAATCCATTTTATATAGGATTTTTGGTAAACAAAGAACATGGGTCTTTCAAGTTTCATACGAAACTTATTATTTGAATCTTTATGTGTTTATATTTGATTTCAGCTTTGGATTTTGGCCGCGTGTCTAATAAGGAAGAACACGGGTCTTGATAGACCATGAAGTTTAAACCTCTAAAGTAGTTGTATAATTTGTGACTTTATTATTTAGGTGATTGATGCTGATGGTGTAGGGAAAGTAATCGCATATGATAATTTTGATTTTGAATCCAATGGGTTTCCCAATGTCATACTGTTGATAGAAATAATGTCTAAAAACAATATTAATATTTTTTTCGATCTCTCTACATTTTGATAATTACAAAATATAAAAACGATTAATGAAAAATTAAATATAAACAAGTAATTAGTAGTAAATTTTCATTTCGAAAATTTAATCACTTAAAGGTATGAATAAACAAATGTTTAATGCATTTCATGATCAAAGAGTTTTTATTTAACCTCACACTTTTTATAAAAATATCACAAACATTTTTATATCTTTTACAAAAACATTTTTGGATTTAAAAGAAATGTTTTATTCAAATAAATATTTTAAATTCAATTTTTTTACCAAAAAAACGGCTAGAAATGTTCCAGAAAACACATTCCCCATAAAAGACAAAAAAGGGAGCGTCTGGGCTAGGCGACCCTCTTAATTATAAGGGGCGGCCCCTTTAATTTTAAGGGGACCGGCACCCTAATTAAGGGGACCACCCAAACAAAAATCCTGCTTAGCTGGCCTATAAATACTGGACTATTCCCCACTGATTTTCTCACCTTTTGCACACACTTTCTTTCTATTCTAAATCAGTTTATACTCTCCTTTCATTCCTTTGATCATTTAATCATAAAGCTTTGTTTCCCAGTGATCCATGCTTTGATCCTCAAGTGCAAGAGAACAATACTTCCTACCATCAAGTGAAGAAGTATTATAGCTTAGTGTTTGTCCTTGCAACCTTGTTGCAATTGTATTATATCTTGTAAATCATTTATGTATATTGTGAAGGTGTGTGTCATATGTGTGTATATTAAGTAGATTGCGGTGATCGTTGTAAGTATAGTTAGATCGGAGTGATCTTAGAAGTAGTGTTAGATTGGTGTGATCAAGATAGTGTTTAGTTAAAGTGATGTTGTAAAGAGAAGTATAGAAAGGTTGTGACGAAGTTGTGTGGTGAAGTTGTGAAGTGAAGTAAAGAAAAGGTGTGTAGTGAAGTGAAGTTGTGAATCGTTGTGAAGTAGTGTGGTTAGTCGTGATAGATTGGTTCTAGCTAGGATTAGAACTCGACATTTGGCTTTGTGTCAGAAATTGGTGTACACTAAGTTGTGTACAGTATTTTCCGCCTAAAGGGAGCTTGTTGACATAGTGAAGAAAACTCTCGAGTTTGGTGCTCGGGGAGTGGAGTAGGGCGAAGAGGTGCTTCGTTACCGAAACACTATAAATCCTCGTGTTGTGGTTTGATCTTTCCATCTCTTATCTCTTATCTTTCATACTTATTTTATATCTTGTCATTACTTATTTGATTAGTTAAATTGTTCATATTGTGCACATTGTGAATTCACATAAAGTCGAATCTAAGTTTTATAATCAAACTAAACATAAAATTTAAAAAGCGGTAAACTATTCAACCCCCCTTCTAGTTTTCCACAATTGGTATCAAGAGCCACGTCAAACAAGATTTTTAAAATAAATTGTATTTTAAAACTTGAATCGATCTATGGAATCGGAAAAATATTTAGAAGGGCAATCTATGCAAAGACCACCACTATTTGAAAGTAATGGATTTATTTATTGGAAAAATAGATTCGAAACTTATGTGAAATCAAAAGATCTAGATCTTTGGCATGTTATTACCTATGGTGATTTTCCTCCTATTCAAAATAATCCCGAAACTAAAAAGGATGAAATTGTACCATTTGATAAACAAAACGATGATCTTAAAAAGAAACTTGCAAAAAATAATGAAGCTAAAATGGTAATTTATAATGCTTTACCACGTAAAGAATATGAAAGAATTTTTATGTGTAAAACCGCAAAAGAAATTTGGGATACTTTATTAATCACTCACCAAGGTAATAGTCAAGTCAAAGATAATAAAATAGATCTTCTTGTTCAACAATATGAACAATTTACGATTCCGGAAGAGGAATCGATAGATAATGCTTTTGCTAGATTTAATACTATTATTACTAGTCTAAAAGCACTTGATGAAGGTTTTTCTAGCAAGAATTATGTTAGGAAGTTTCTTAGGGCACTTATAAACAATGGCGCCGCGAAAGTCACGGCGATAGTAAGAATCAAAGAACTCTAACAAACCTTACTCTTGACAGAACTTTATTGGAAACTTGAAAGTTTATGAAGAAGTATAAAGAAAAGATTTTGAAACGGTCAAAGGCAAGAAAGAACAAAGTAGATCTCTTGCATTAAAAGTGAAAAGGAATTAGTGATGAAGATAGCTCAAGCTCCGATAGTGAAGACGAAGAGTATGCTATGGCCGTAAAAGTAAATTCACGAAATTTCATTCAAGAGACGATAAAGAATTTTGTAAGACACCACGAGGCGATAGAAAAACATTCCAAAGAAGTAGAAATGAAGAGGTTATGGAAAAAGTGAAAGTAAAATGTTTTTAAGATGTGGTGATTCCAAATCACCTCTTTGGAGAATGTTCCAGCCGCCAAAGACCATAGATCAAAAGAGCATTTATTGGATGAGCATTAGCTACAGAGGAGAAAGATTTTGAGTAAAAAAGACTAAAAGATGAAACTTGTCCTTGATCTCAAGGCCGATTAAATATTCTTAGGAATTGAACTTGGAACCCATGAGTATTATTAAAGAAAGTGGATGCTCAAAACACATACCGGAAAACGAAAGTGTTTACTTCATACAATAACAACGGAGAAACCAAATTTTTAAGAGCAACTTCTGTCCGCGGTAAAATCACAGGCAAAGTACGATTTCTCAACTCATACTAATTGTGAAAAATGTTGAGCATGTAGACTTAACTAAACATATAACTTGCTCAGTGTAGGTCAAATATGTGATAATAAATGCAAAGTAATATTTACCAAACACGATAGCGAAATAATCAAAGACGAAAAGTGTTAGCCTCAATTTTATTGAGTCAATAAAGGAAGCTCGTTCCCGTGTTCAATACCTCACTTCGGGGGAGATTGTTAGCCTCAATTTATTGAGTCGAACAAGGAAGCTCGGTCACTCTATGATGGAGCTTCGGTCTTTAATTAGTTAATGTTGTAATAAAATATTATCGGGAATCGAGCTCTATAGTTAATCTAATATTGTATATGTTTCGGGTTTAATCCCAAGCAAAATCCGAGCCCGGGTCCTAGTTAAATATCCCACGCATCGTAGGGATATATATATAGATATTTTCCATATGAAAATATCTAATTCTCATAATATCTATTTTTTAAATCTAAATCTTTTTCTCTCAACTCTCTCTCTTCTCTCACTCTCTAAATCTCTTTTCTTCTTTCTAGTTTCTTGATTCGTGTTGTGAAGTGAAGTAAATCGGGAACCTTCAATTGGTATCAGTCGCCTCGGGGGGATTTTGTGGTTTTTTTTGTTGTTATAAGCCTATTGGAATCGGCAGTTTGGTTGGGTTCTTTTTGGCATTCGGCAAGCATTTTTTTCGTGGCTCATTTTGGTATTGCAAACGCCTTATTAGAGCTCATAGTCTCTAGGCGTCATTGGGTTCTTTTTGGGTGATACTCGGGTGAAAAGAAAAGAAGAACCAGAAGGAAACACGTTAGAACCGAACGAGTGAAAAACGTTGGCACCGAACGAGCAGAAAAACGTAACAACCTAACGAGTTTCATCTTTCGAGGACCGAACGAGTTCATTGTTCATAGAGCCGAACTAGTTGGACCGAACGAGCGAAAAATCTCAAGGACCGAACGAGCGGAACCGAACGAGTGGAACCGAACGAGCGGAACCGAACGAGCGGAACCGAACGAGTGGAACCGAACGAGCGGAACCGAACGAGTGGAACCGAACGAGCGGAACCGAACGAGTTCATTTTTCTTCGAGGACCGAACGAGCAAAAAAATTTTTGGACCGAACGAAAAAAAAAATTTCTAAAAAATCTTGTGTGAAGAAAAGGGTTTCAGTAAAACAGCCATAACTTTTGATCCGTAAGTCCGTTTTAGGCCCGTGACCTCTCAAATCGAAGAGAAAAACGAGACGGATCACGCTGTAACCACCCTTTAGCTGGTTAAGGATTTTTCGAAGCCCAAAAACATCGTTTTCTATGATTTATTGACATTTTTCAGTTTTTTCTGGAATTTTTCGTCGCTGATTCCGAATCAAATCATTCACGGTTTTCTATTGATTTTGTAAAATCCCGTTAATTCATTTATCGGTTTTAATCATAGACGTGTAAAATCCCGTGAACGTGAATTGCTTACACAACCACAACTTCAATCACATCATATCCACTTAAGATCCAACAAAATCATTCACACTTCATAATTCATAACTATTCATTCATCATGTCTACTCCAGTTAACACATCCTCCACAGATAGCCAAATGCATAACAATATAATGGCAGCTGGTTCAAAAGAGCGTCCACCGATGCTTGGGACCATTAATATATTTCTCAGTGGCAATCGCGTTTCTACGATACCTTGACACTAAACGAATGGTGAATATCTGAGAAAGGCATCTTTGACGGTCCATGCATGCCTACGAACGGACTCATGGCATAGCAGTTGAAAAGCAGCAAAAAACCATTCTACCAGTAGCTGCCATGAAGAAGGAAGACAATACACAACATGACAGAGAGAACAAACTTTACTTTCAAGCAGAAAGGAAGCTATTTTCCTTGATCTGACTGGTATTGGGGAGGAAATTTACTCACTGTTGTAAGCATGTAACACAGCAAAGGAGATGGTGGACAGCCATTGAAATGCTACAACAAGGGGAATCTGTTGAACGTACAAGATGTAAAGACCATCTATTCTGGGAATTTGGGAGTTTACTTCTAGAAGATGTAGAATCCATGTATTCTTCTTACTCCCGATTTATAAACTGATGAATGAGTAGACAATGAACAACTTACAAGTTACACAAATGCAAGTGAAGTTCAATTTCATTCAACAACTCCAACCAGAAATGGTCAAGAATTTGTGACGGTTGTTCAGCAGATACATGCCATAACACAGTCTCATATCAGCAACTGTTTGACGTTTCTGAACAGTTCAAAAATGAAGTTAATGATATCCGTACTGATAGATGCCAGAATGCAAATCCATTAGCACTCTTCTTACGGCTGCTCAACCATATTCAGATAACAACTACTGGCACCAATCCTCAAAGATCGAATGCCCAATCAACAAGCCATCTCTTCCACACGATCAAGTGCCACTACCAGCGCACAAAGGCAAAGAGATAGCAAACCAGTTACTCCTAATCTGAGTCATTTTCTGAGGCAAGACAGTGATCCAGAACAAGCTCGGAAGGGATAAGGATATGCAAAAGACTTGACACTCCTTGCTAAGAACTTCAAAGAAGCTGTACAACCTACCAACAACAACCTTCGAACCTCTTCAAACTCAGAACAATACTGAATGATACCCACCAAGGTTATAACAACGACAATCAATTCAGGAAGTATAGGAATCAAAGTACGATGACAGTATGCGGGGCTAGGAACCGTAGGCAGTCCGGTAGTGCAACAAAATGGGATACAGTGCTTTAACTGCAAGGGATTTGGACACTATGCAATGGAATGCTGTAAGCCTCAAATCGGGTTAAAGACTACGCGTATTCAACAAGGAGAAGATAATGATGTACAAACAAGTCTGAACAAGGTGGTTCCCACTTCAAGCCGAGCAAGCTATTTAGGCTAGAGGACACGGATGAAGAGATTGATGAACAATAATTGGAAGCACATTACAGTTACATGGCAAAGATTCAGGAGGTCTCACCTGCGGAATCAAGTTCTACTGATACGCCATTGGAACAGGTACAAAACCATGATGAAAATGATGTGTTTGCCAATGTGAGACGACATTCTGAGCAACCTGAATCCATTAACGACACATATGTTTTGGAGAAGGATGATAGCGATGTCATTCCTGATTCATCAAATATATGTACTAATGATAATCAGGTACAAAATGCGGCTGAATGGTTAATGAGCCGTGCCGTGCTCCTTGCCATTTCATTGCTAAATGACTCTTGATACAGAGGAAAACAAAATGATTTTAAAGCAATTAAAGAAAGCAAACGCATCATTAACTCAAGAACTGAAGGAGTGCAAAAACTAAACCTTGATGAGTCTAGTAGGCTATAGGGAGGCTACTAGCAGTCGGGATAGTTCTCTGATTGCACTTCAGACCAAACAGACTGAGCTTGAGAAGTACACGGCCCTTAATGACCTAACGAGTGATTATAAAATACTTCAAACAAAGTTAAATGAAACTCTAGGACTATTAGCTCTTAAAGACATTGACATAAAAGAGGGTTTAAAAACTAAAACCTATGAAATTTCAGTTGTCAATCAGAAACACGATGAGCTAGTCAAAAAGAGTCTGTTAACTAGGTCACAATTTGAAGGTCAACTCAAAGAGAAAAGTAAGGTTATTTCGGATTTAAAGGTTAGGAAGGAAAAAGACAATGACACGATGATTTAAATGGACAAAAGAAATAAAAGTTTTAAATGAAAACTCCTTTATAAACGCAATCTCAATTCAGACGGCAATCACAGTTAGCACCCAAATGCGCAACGTATCATTGTAAGAATCAACTTTGGCTAAACCAAAGTACCGTCAAAAAAAAGCTCAATCTGATAAGCCTCGTTTTGTATGATATCCCATATCACTTCCTGATCCTGCAGAACCGATTTTGCCCCGATGGGGGAAGAGACAGTGACCTCTTAAAAAAGAGAGTAGATCAAAATTGGATAAAGACTTAGTGAAACCATATAATTACCCATATCAAAACATCCTTTATGAAACTTATCAAACCACCATCCCAAAGCCTATCATGAATCAGTTGGAAAAGCTCTAAAGAAGTTAGGAAGATAATGTGGTATGAAAAACTTTTGTAGTGACAAAGCCACACATTGCTAAAAACGTTGGATTCTACCCATGTCTAAAATCCATTAGTAAAAAGTAGACTACTTATAAACGAAATGACAAACAACTACAATCATTTTAAACAATTTGTCCACAACTTGGTCTATCAACTAGTAGTGAATCTCCTAACCCAACTTGCTAAGAGTATGGAAGTGTTTTGATCAAAATCTATTAATCTCTTCAGACCAAAACTATACTATACATTTTCAATGTTTTATTCAAGAACAAAAAAGAGAAATGAATACGATTTGGAGTACTTTTAATTTTCCCTTGAAAAGGAGCTTGACGACTTGAATCAGAAAAGGCTGATTGTCAAACATAAATGATCTCTTCTCGAAAAGTAGTGACTAAATATGTTACATTTCATATTTGCATTCAAGGTTGATCTACTTCTCGAAGAGTGTGTGTCTAAGGATGTTACATGTTCATATTTGCATTCTCTATCTGATTTAAATGCTTATACTGAATTACAATGCATGTATCTCCAAAAAGTCAAAAAATGTGAATGTCTTGCACAAAAGCTTTCGAAACAAACTGAATCTGTTAACAAAGAAGTTCATAATAAGCTTTTAAAGAGTTTTGCTAAACTTGAAAACCACTCGATTTCTCTTGAACTTGCTTTACAACAATGTAAAGAACAAATGAAAAACAACTCAGTTTGCAAAGAAAACGGATCAAATGTATTTCGAAAAGAACGTGAACAATATCATGAAATACAGGATTTGAAAGCTCAAATGCAAGACAAGAACATAGCCATCAGTGAGTTAAAGAAACTCATTGAGAAATGCAAAGGAAAGTCTGTGGAAACTCAGTTTGATAAACCATCTATTGTTCGACAACCAAATGCTCAACGGATTCCAAAACCATCAGTTTTAGGAAAACCGACTCCTTTTTCAAATTCTCCTGAAATGAGAAGTTTTCAAACGAAACAGTCGGTTAATAAAACTAATGTGTCGGATGGTTTGTTTAAATAAGTCACTTAACAGAATTTGCCTCAGAATAGAAAACAAGCGAAAATTCACTCGAATGTGCTTAAACCAATAATGTATAGAATTGACACTACCATAACACAAACTAGAACACCATAGTTTCCTCATGCTTCAAGGAATACTAATCCTCACGTGTCTAAATCTACAGGAGTAAATCACTATACTAGTGTTAGCAGACCACAACTTAAGAGCTATCAAGTTAAAGATAAGGTTGTGCCAAACAATAGTCAATTGAAGTTTAACCACAAGGAAGTAGAAGAACACCATATTATTTCAAGTATTTCTAGGAAAACAAAGTCTGTAACTACGTGTAATGACAGTTCAAAATCCAGAACTTTTAATGAGAATGTTGTTTATGCTGAATGTGGAAAATGTGTGTTTAATTCTAATCATGATGTTTGTGTTTCTAGATACTTGAATGACGTGAACGCTAGAACTTAGAAGCCTAAAGTAGTGCCTATTAGTGCTAGCAAACCCAAGAGAAAAGCAAACAAATCTGTTGCAACACCCCATAAGAAAACAGTTGCATCAGATACCACTATTCAGAAATCCAAGAGTTACTATAAGGAGTTGTATGAGAATACAAATCAGGAATGGAAATGGTGGATAGCTAAGAAATGTCCATCAGGATATACATGGACACAAAAGCCTCTTAGGACCAAAAAGATATGGATGCCTAAAATCAGGAAAGAGGATGTATCAACAAGTATTAGTCCCACTATAAACATTGTCTCTAGGATTACTAATGTCTTGAAGATATCAAATTCCTTAGGATCCAATTTGTCCAATGTTCCATCGTCCTCTAATTCTCTTGCAGATTGTACAACTCATCCTATTCATTGTTGACTCTGGATGCACAAAGCACATGACGGGCAATCTCAAGCTGTTGTGTAATTTTGTGGAGAAATTTCTGGGTACTGTTCGTTTTGGAAATGATCAATTTGCTCTAATTCTTGGTTATAGAGATTTGAATCAAGGAAATATCACGATCAAACGGGTTTATTACATAGAAGACCTCAATCACAATCTTTTCTCGGTTGGTCAATTCTGTGATGCGGATTTGGAGGTTGCTTTCAGGAAATCTACTTGTTTTGTGAGAGATCTTCAGGGAAACGATTTACTAACTGGTAATCGTGGATCCGATATCTACATAATATCTCTTCAAGAAACAACTTCATCAACTCCAATCTGTTTCATGGCTAAAGCTTTACCAACTCAAGCATGGTTATGGCATCGAAGACTTTCTCATCTTAACTTCGATTACATCACCTTACTCTCAAAGAAAGATATTGTGACAGGCTTACCTAAGTTGAAATATGTCAAGGATCAACTTTGTTCGTCTTGTGAAATGAGTAAAGCAAAAAGAAGCTCATTTAAGTCAAAAGCTGTTCCAAGTTCCAAAGGAAGGCTGAATTTGCTTCACATGGACTTGTGTGGTCCAATGCGGGTTGCAAGCATAAATGGGAAGAAATATATTCTGGTGATTGTTGATGACTATTCAAGATACACTTGGACTCTTTTTCTACGATCCAAGGATGAAACACCAGAAGTTCTCAAAGACTTTCTCACGATGATTCAACGCAATCTTCAAGCTCAAGTTATTAGTGTCCGTACTGACAGAGGCACAGAGTTCTTGAACAAGACACTCCATGCTTATTTCAAAGAAGAAGGCATTGAACATCAGACTTCCACTCCTCGAACACCTGAACAGAACGGCGTTGTCGAAAGACGGAACCGCACTCTTGTTGAGGCTGCTCGAACAATGCTCTCAGCTTCTAAGCTTCCATTATCATTTTGGGCTGAAGCAGTTGCAACCGCATGCTATACTCAGAACAGATCAATCATCATATCGACTCATGGAAAGACGGCGTATCACATCATTAATGACAGGAAACCTTCAATAAAACATCTTCACATCTTTGGTTGCATTTGTTACATAACTAGAGATGGGGAAAATTTAGATAAGATGAAAGAAACAAGGTCGCAGCGCGCGAGTGAGGCATGGTGGGCGAGATTCTAGCTCAGATCGAAGGGATATCGTGTTTACAACAAGAGAACACGCTTAATAGTTGAGTCCATTCATATCAAGTTTGATGAAATCAAAGAAATGATGTCTGATCACAACAGTTCAGACCTCGCACCACAACGACAAGAGATGCCTTTTGAAAATGTCTCTTCATATTAAGTTTGAAAATGTAATTCGTATGTCTGTTGAAAATGTCTCTTCAGGCCTCATTCCTCAGTTCAGACCTTGCACCAGTTGCTCGCTTGGAGGCAGTTCGGATTTTCGTTGCCCACGCAGCACACAAGTCTTTTCCAATCTATCAGATGGATGTGAAAACGGCATTTCTTAATGGTCTACTGAAGGAGGAGGTTTATGTTGCTCAGCCAGAAGGGTTCGTTGATCCAGATCATCCAGAAAAAGTCTACCTTATGAGGAAAGCTTTGTATGGATTAAAGCAAGCTCCAAGAGCCTGGCATGATGAACTATCCAACTTCTTGATGTCCAAAGGATTTACTAAAGGTACAATTGACCCAACTTTATTCAAGATAAAATACGGGGAGGATATTCTACTAGTGCAGATTTACGTTGATGACATAATTTTTGGGTCTACAAACCCTAAATATTCAAAAAGATTTGAAAAGTTAATGCACAGGAGAATTTGAAATGTCCATAATGGTGGAGATGAATTCTTTTTAAGGACTACAGGTCCACATATTCCCCAAAAGTATTTTTAACAATCAGGCCAAGTACCTTTGAGACATTCTGAAAAAGCATAATATGATCACTTGTTACTCCATTGGTACACATAGGCATACAAAACCCAACTAGATTGTAGATTTGAGTGGAGAACCCGTTGACCAATATGATTATGCGAAGTAAAATCGGGTCACTCATGTACTTGACATCTAGTAGACCAGACTTAGTGCAAGCAGTATGCTATTGTGCACGTTGTCAAGCATGGCCAACACAAAAGCACCTCAAGGAGGTGAAAAGAATCATTAAATACTTAAAGGGTACCATTAACATAGGACTCTGGTATCCAAAGGATACCAGCTTTGAACTAACAGCATTTTCAGACGCTGATCATGGTGGATGCCTTAATACTCGGAAAAGCACTTCTGGAAGGATACAATTCCTTGGTGATAAGCTAGTAAGTTGGATGTCAAAGAAACAAAACCGCACTGCAATGTCTTCAGCAGTGGCAGAGTACGTGGCATTATCTGCAAGTTGTGCTCAAGTAATGTGGATGAGGACACAACTTCAAGATTATGGCTTCAACTACAACAAAATACCATTGTACTGCGACTCTCAGTCAGCCATAACAATATCATGCAACCCCGTACAGCATTCGCGAACAAAGCACATCCATACTCGTTTTAGGACTTCAGATCCACCATTCCCCAAAAGGTAGTTTATATCAATCAGGCCAAGTACTCTTTATAGATACTGAAAAAAGCATAATATGGACAACTATCACTCCCAATTTTGGTACACCATTGCTTACAAAACCCAAACTAGATGTAGATTGAGTGGAGAACCCCCGGGTTGACCAATCTGAATATCATAGTAAAATCGGGTCACTCATGTACTTGACATCTATAGACAGACTTAGTGCAAGCAGATAGCTTAATGTGCACGTTATCAACACGACCAACTCAAACACCTCAAGTAGTTAAAAGAATCTTTAAATACCTAAAGGGTAACAATAAAAAAACATGGGACTCTGGTATCCAATGGATTCTGGCTTGAACTAACATCATTCAGACGCTGATCAAGCCGGATGGCCTTGAAACTCGAAAGCACTTCTAGAGGGATACAGTTACCTTGTGTATTAAACTTGTAGTTTGGATGTCAGTGAAACAAACTGCACTTCAATGTCTTCAGCATAAGCAAGTATGTGGCGTTATCTGTAAGTTGTTCTCAATAATGAGGATGAGGACACAGCTTCAAATTATGCTTCAACTACAACAAAAACCGTTGTATTGCGACCACAGTCACCATAGCAATCTCATGCAACCCCGTCAACATTCACGACAAAGCACATCCATGACTCGTATCAATTCGTCATAAGGAACAGGTTGAAAATGGTATACATTATAATTATATTTTGTCAGAACTAATACCAATTAAGCTGACAATTTTACGAAATGCCCTTCCCGAGGATCAGTTTAAGTTCTTGTCAGAAGGATTGGTAATGAGATGTTTGAACTCAAGCGGAACTGGAGGTTCTGACAATGAGTCGCCTTTATATCATCATCAAACATCACAATGTTACAATTTTTGATAACAGCAAAATACAAAAATATAAAACTTCAAAAAGAAAATACAAAATCAGAAAATTAGAAAATTTCCAAAAAGATTCTTCTCGACATGTCTCTTGGAATCGATAACATTTACGTGCTTAGAAATGTCGATTAACATTGACACGGGTGTGTAAATGAAGTTCGAGCGAGAGTTGCAAATAGTTTCAAAACATGTCATTTCTAATTTTCTAGATGGCTTATGTGCAAATGTCAGTACATAACCCGGACTTCAAATAAAGGAAGGTTTATAACTTATCCTCACAACGAGAAAATTAACGTTTCTCGGTCTTGAGCTGTTCTTACAAGACATTCAATGTTTTTAGCTCAAGAAAAAGGAAAGTGTACGTTTCAGTGCGCTTACCCTTACCGTTAGAAGAGAAGTCCTCTCTAACATTTTGATTTCAAAAGTGAACTACAATTTTTCAAGAATTTCTCGATGACAAATCATAATCTTTCAAAATTGTGTGTTCAACACTCCATCCCTCACAATGTTTTCAAAAGACAACAATTTCTCAATTGGTCCTATTTTTGAGGGGGAGTTTTTCGAAAAACAAAGTTTTAATGTTCTTGGATACATCAACACAGACAACTCTTATGTATTCAAAACATTATCAAAATGTTCCAAACCATTCATGCTGACCATATTTTCTCCCACAGATTTTTCAAGACATATTTTAATCACAAGGTATTTCAAAAACTAAGTGTTTATTATTATTTAAAATAAAGGGAGAAAATGTAAGTAAAATATGATCTATTCGACTCAATGTGCTGAAGAAAAGGTTTTATGGTTCGATCTTATACCCAACAACATCTTAATTTCATGACGATTCTGAAGTCATAAGGAGTAAGTTAGTATATCAATCCTAAGATCCCAACCAGAACCTTGAATCTACCAAGGAAATCCCAAGTTAATAAATCGCAGTCCTTAAGGTATGATAGAGATGAATGTATAGTGGAATAAAGCCGACTAAGATTGATCTAACACTGGAGACAATCACAACGAATTGAGTTAATAATGACGTCATGGGAAGCATTGAAGGCGTTTGAAGAATGAAAAATAAATGTATGATAAAAGGGACTAAAGAAAGAAGCACTCCCCCATAACTTACGTCAAAAACCGGGTCAATACATATGCTGTCAGAATCACAAGTTGATTGCTGACATTGAAAACGACATCATGGACCCAGTGATGCAATGCACAACCCTTCCTAGCCATTCGGGTTTCTCTCAACAGAAACTTGTCTCATTTGTCACGGAGATACACACGTTATCTATTGACATCTCTCTTCGAGATTGTTGATATTGAATAGGTGGCAGTCTGCTCCAGCCTCCGAGTACTAAAACCAAAACGCACTAATCGAGTCTAGAGCCAAGAGATCAATCTAAATCTCGTTAGGACACATTCCATTTCAAACACTTGTTGGACATCATCAAGTTCACAAGCTGTTAACAAGAGTCATACACAATATCCTTGTGATATTTACCAGAACATCAGAGTGATACTTTTAGTATTCACAATGAAGATGGAAATCCTGCTTGAGTCAACCTCAAACAAACTCTCGGTAGGTGACTTGCGAGATTCTATATGAATCAAACTTATGACAACTGGATATTGATTTAGTCCAGTAAATGAATTGACGGTTAATGAATTTTGATATAAAGCTTAAAACTCCCGATGTGTTACAAAAACACTTTTACAAGTAATACGTCGATTGATTTTCAAATCAATTTTCTCGTTTATCACTAACGTAAACCTGCAGGTCAAACGGTGGTAACGGCAACCTCAATCCCATTCAAATGCTCAATCTACGAAGACATACTATCTAGAAAGCTCAAGATTTAAAGACAAAGACTTCCGCTAACTCTGATTTGAAGCTTTCAAGATGAGGCATAGTATGAGAATGTTGGTCAAAGACACAAGATCGCAAGATGGCATAGACGATAAAGACAATGACAAAGGCTCAAAGTCAAGATCGCAAAGCATGAAGGAACAAGCCTACAACAAATAACGAAGACAAAGACCAAGAACACTCGAGCTTAAACGACAAAAGCAATCTCACTGATCTCATGAAGGAGTTTCATTAATGAACTCACTTCGGGGGAGATTGTTAGCCTCAAAATATTGAGTCGAACATGAAGTTCGTCCATTATGTATTTTAGTCTCGGTCAATCAATTAGTTAACGTTGTAATAGGAAAGTATCAGGAATCGGGCTTGATAGTTAATCTAATATTGTATATGTTTCGGGTTTAATCCCAAGCAAAACTCGAGCCTGAGTCCTAGTCAAATATCTCGAACGTCACTTAATATGTCGGGGTATATAAGTAACTTTTCCACCTAGGAAAAAGCAGTTGATTTCATTTATAATATTTTCTCTTTTCTCTAATTCTCTCTCAACTCTCTCACTAGTTTCTCTCTCTAGAAATTAACTCTCTTTCTCTCTTCTTGATCTAAGATTTGTTATATGTTATGAAGTGATAATCGGGATCCTACAACAACAAAATACGAAACACGGAAATGGAAGAGGCAAACCTCCTCACAACACAAAACACTTATTCATTACTACTATTATAATCATATTAGGATAAGCATGGGTTTCCACCCACTAAGCGCTTGTTTAAGGTCACTTAGCTTGACCCGATCCCCCCATACTTGAGCTTGTCAAGGGGGATAGAAATGGAGACACGGAACATCCAAAATACGGATGTCCATCTTCATCGGGCTTTCATAAATATTAATGACTTTGAAAGCTTTAGAGTCCCGATGAGATAGTTCCGGAAGAAGTGAAGTATGAACTCTTTTAGAAATGAGAATCCCGGGGTTGAAAACTTTTTCCTCATTTTCAGACGAAAATAAGAGTAAAGCTCCGAGCCCGGGAACTTTTTTGTGGAAAGGAAGTTCATAAAGAGGAGGATTAAAATCCTCAAGAATTAAAGAAGCATTAGTGGTCTTCTTTACATTATTATCTGGTGTTACATGATTGGTGACTTCAAAATGGTTGCCATGAATGAGTATTCCCGAATTAAATACTTTGTCCTCGTTGTTGGTCGAAGGCAAAGCATCAACCTTGGAAAAATCCTCATAGAAAACCGAGTCACACTCGGGAAAGGAAGGAAATTACTTGATCCGGGTGGATCAAGTTCATCACTCAAGAGTTTAGCATCTTTGATTTTTTTCTTCCTTGGAGTCAAAAGGATCATCATAAGTATCATCATTAACGGTCTTAAGATCAAGAAGTTCATCATCATTATCATCCCATAATGGTGGGGATGAAAAATCAAGAGCATGTTCATTGGTGAACATCTCAGAAAGGGTATCAACAAGATTGTCATCAGGAGAATTTTTATCAACCGAATCTTCGAGAATAGAATCCATTTCCTCGATAGGATCATGGTTAAGCAAATACTCTATTTCTTGAAGATCGGATTTGGCATCAACGGGAAGGTCATCATTTCCCGGTGGAAATGTGATAAGAGTGAGTTCATCGATGAACTCCTCAAGAGAATAATCAACAAGATCGTCATTTCCCAGGTGAAATGAATTACTTGCGAGATAAGCTTTGAATTCTTCCTAAATTAAATCACTTTCTTTGAAGGAAGTAAGCGTGGGGGAAGAAGAAGACTTGGTCACGGGTTCCAAAATCGGAGTGGGATTGCCACTCGATGGGTTGATAACTTCCGGTGAAGTTAAATCGGTATGATAGGTGAAAGAAGAAGTGGGATTGCCACTTTGATGATTTGTTGCAAAGAAATCTTCAAGATATTCTTCGTGTGAAATATTGTAGATATCAATCATGTTGATTGATTCTTTATGAGGTTGGTTTGAATAGCTTGAAGTGTCATGTCTCATATTCAAGATTAATCTTTCATCACCGTCACGGAGGATCATCTCCTCTCCGTGAACGTCAATCAAAGCACGAGCGGTCTGTAAGAATGGTATTCACAAGATGAGGGGGACTCGAGGATCACTCTCATAATTAACAATGACAAAATCAGCGGGGAATGTGAACTTTCCAACCGGAACAAAGACATCTCTTGCAATTTCAACCGGAGTGCAAATCTCCCGGTTAGCAAGTTTAAGGGTCATTTGGGTGGAAATAAGCTCGGGTAAACCTAAATTTTTCCAAACCGAGAGTGGCATCAAGTTGATGCTAGCACCTAGATCGGCTAACCACACATAATGAGAAATTTCCCAGGGTCTCCTAGTTTCTCGGGTAACTTCTTTAGGATAACCGCTAAGCAATTTTCATTGAGGGGTGTATTTGCTAGCTCTAAAAGTTTCTCTTTATTGGAAAGGAGACTTTTAAGCATTTTTTGGTATTTCGGGATTAGAACCAAAGCATCGGCAAGAGAGATGTTGATGTGTATTGGGGAGGACAAGAAATGGAGTGAATGCAGAGAAAGAGGGTACTGAAGATGCAGTTAGTACTGACAAAGAAAAAGTTAGTACTGACAGATCAAAAGATAGTACCGACAAGGAGAAAGATAGTACCGACAAGGAGAAAGAAGGTACCGACAAGGAAAAAGATAGTGTCGTTAGCCTAGATGAAGGTACTAATGATTGAACTGAAGCAACAAGTGCTACTTCAACCACTCCAATAACTACTCCTACAATGTTTAGAGATGATGAAACTATTGCTCAGGTTCTTCTCAACAAAGTTTTTGTCTGTTTTTGGTCATTTAAGCTCGTTTTTAGAGGTAAAAGATATGTGTAATTAAGCACTTATCAGAGACCTAGGCCTACTTCAACTAGATCACTATTGACTTTAAAGCCTCTTCTAAAGATTGATCCAAAAGATAAAGGGAAAATGAAAATTGAAGAGGAAGATGAGTCTGATACTGAATCTGAGGATATTCCTGAAGCTGAAAAGAAGTTTAAGCAACTTGCTAGGGATGAATATGACTTCATTCAAGCAAGAATTGAAGCTGATAGACTTCTAGCTCTAAGACTTCAAGATGAAGAGAGAGAGAGAGAGAGAGAGAGAGAGAGAGCAGTTCACTATGGAAGAATGAGCAAAGTTCCTTCATGATACAATTGTAGCTCAAAGAAGGTTTCTTGCAGAACAAAGAGCTATTGCAATCAGAAACAAACCTCCTACAAGAACTCAG
>BQNB010115162.1:0-21613 GCA_026074375.1 Tanacetum coccineum
TAATTAAAAAGGAGTGTCTACTTGACGGCATGATTCTTCAAAGTCATAAGAGGTAATAAGAAGAGTAATGAGACGTTAGTCCATCATGTTCCAAAGGTAAGTGCCAAAAGACGGCACGATCCGAGGTGACAAGATAAAGCCGTACTCCCATCAATTGGAAGATTTTAAAACAAAAGATTACAAACACAACATACGCGATTCAAAAGCATAAGAAGAGTGTTCGGACTCGAAGTCGGACAATAAAATAACTAGTGGAATTGACAAAGTACACCGAATGTCAACATTATCGAAAAGGAAATGAAATAAAATCACGTTAATGTTTCAAAGATTACTGCATTGCTCATAAAATATCAAAGAAACGAACTTATTAAGACTTACCATAGTACAATATATAACAATTTAGGTAATTATCATTACATAAACATTTCTGCCCTTTGCAATCTGACTTAATGGACCTATATTTTAAAATCCATAATAGGTATAAACGAATGGTTTTCACCTTAAACAAGATGTTAGACTCTAGTTTACTGAGATTACAAGATAAATGCTCAAAGTGTTAAGATCCTAAGTGAAGTTATCATTTTACCATCATGTGCCAAATATGATGATTTAAAACGTTTTCTTGTTCTATTATTTTTAGCATAATTCCCATTTTATAACTTCGTTTGACCCAACACGAAAGCCCATGTTTAAGTTTATCCTATACCTCATTGTTTTAATTAGAAAATGGGACACATAATATGAAAATCTTATTTCAAACTTATTTTTGAAATTGGGCACAATTTTTATATTATTTGGATCGTTCAGTCTTAACTCATTCATCCGGATAGTTACAGATTTATTCTCAAAGAACCACATGGTCCGCATATGTTTTACCCTTACACCCATGTGAAACCTAGTGCCTTCCAATCAAATAAAATTAGTTATAAGCATAACTATCTGCATTACAAATGACGGGTACACACTAAGTTTGTTTCCACGGTTTTGGTCGTATCTCGACCATTCGGAAGAGTTGGCGTTCCATCCAACTGCCATCTACAAGGACTAACATATTAGCCTATACAATAATGCAAAGATACAAATAGGAGTTAACCAAAATTTTCCCATTAAAAAAACCAATTTTAATCGAAGATCAAAAATTACCAAGTAACCATAAAATATCACAGTTATATAGAAATTAGATTTATATATATATGCGATGATCCCGAGATACACGTTATAATAATGAGAAAAGTAGCTCATATATGTACAAGTATCTATATATATATATATATATAATACTAGCATTGACGTTCCGAGGGGAGAAAAATTAAGAAGTAGGGAGTACACGATATTCAGGTCATCACGAATATAATCATCAGCAGTATATAAGCAAATAATATGACGCATAAGAAGACCGTAAAGAATAGCAAAATCAGAACCTAGTATTATATACTAATTTATTAATAAAAAAAAAAATAATAAACAATAAAGTTCAAAAGGGAGCTTTTAAGTTACTGGGAGCAAGCGTGGTGCGGATATTGGACAATGGTGAAGGACTCAAAAAATTTTTCAATAAATGTTCGCTTAGTCAGTGTTTTCAAAAACAAACCTATTCGCTTAACAGTGCTCTGATACCAATCTATAACACCCCCAAAATTACAACAATGCAGCGGAATACCACTTGGGGTGCTACTTCATAGTATAAAGTACAAGTTATAGAAAACGACCTCAAAAGAGACCTTTTTTTTAAAAGAAATGCACATTCGATTAAAATATCAGAGTAAATTCAGGTCCCAATAATTTGATTTTAACAAAAATTACAAGAGTTCAAACATGACTCATTTGTAATTACAGAAACAATTATCAAATGTGAAAAAACCAAATACCTTAAGTTTTTGATATCCACGCGACGTCGAAATCTTCCCATTGCTCAGCTAGCAAGAATATAACCTGAGAAAATACATGCAAAAACGTCAACAATAATGTTGGTGAATTCATAGGTTTAAGTAAAAACAGCATTGAAATAATTCAAGTAAATATTTTAGTAAGAAAAGCTGCGCTACAACGTTTCAAAGTATTATTTCTAAAATCCAAGTAGTGATTCAATAAATCAAGAAATGTTTAGTAGTGGACCACAAGGTTTAAGATCAGCCATCGACAGTATTTCATAGTATCATTCAACATTACTGCATTGAGCTCATGACACCGAAACCTTGACAATAACGCACAAAAATTTAATCAAATCAAAAAACAGGTGCCCATACTAAGGAATATTGCCTCATACCTAACATTCTCATACAAATCGCCGTTAAAAAGGTGCTCGAAAAGAATTCGATTCGAGAACTCGGACGGTTGTCATACCTAAATAGATACTATTAAATGTACCACGTTTTACCCTACAGGGCAATTAAACCGATCATGAAATTAGTGGGACTTTGGCAATATCGAGCTCATGCAGATAATTTCATAAACGGGTCAGGCATGACCATTCAAGCACTTATGTTCCTTTAGTAAAACAAAGAAATGTGTCCAAAACTCACGGGTTTCATAAAATAGATAATCATTGATCTCATCAGTAGTATGCAAATCAAGCTTTAATACAATCCGTATTAAACAAACCCATGTATCAAACATGTATTAGAAATCATGTGGTACGCAAGTAAAAGCTTTAATAAAAACATTCATGTAACGCTCATGTAGTAGAAATCGATAAGTTTACTAGTAAAACGAGCATGTATTCTCACACACTGAAAATATATGAAACCATTAAAAAAGAAAATAGGTGGGCATGAACTCACCGTAAGTGGATGATCAAAGGAGAAACCGAGTATGAGAAGATGACTCCAAAAATTAGTCCAGACCTATCAAAGCCAAGTCGCGACTTGAATGATAGATGATATCCATTATAATAATAGTTATCTATACAATACTAATAAAAAGAATCCGAAACATAACATTATTGCACCAACTAAACCAAAGTGTTTTTATATAAAGTAATAATGATGTCTACCTACGTCCATATTCAATAATAAGGAACCAACAAATAAGACTCTCCCCTTAATCTATTTCAATCATACATGACAGAACTTTTCATTTCCCATAACCTAGACGTAAAATTAATTTTCTGATTTTAGTCTTTTCAAGAAAGCATCAATCCTAAACATGAAAATATAGACTGAGGATTTTAACATGTAAAGGCCTTGAAGTCTAATTTCCATAACATCAAGCCTAATATTCCAATTGTTTACGAATTTTTATAAAAGGACAATTTACTATCACTAACTCAAAACAGAAAACTACTGTTTCCAGAATTTAGCCATGATCACCGGACCATATATCTCATTCTATAAAAGATAAAAGGTGAGGTTTTCACACCTGGAAAACCACATGAATCTAGTTTTCAAAACATTAAGTCAATCATTCAACTCATTTACCAATCAACGAATTCACTTTTTTACTAATTGAGGGCAACCAGATTATTAACTGAATTTCTTAGTTTTTCCGTTTAAATCATAAATCCTAAACTAAAATAGCAATGAGTGTGAGGACAAATGATGGAGCTTCTATAAGATGCCTAGCATTGACCCAAGCTTTAAAACCTAAACTTTTAGGTCAAAACCCTGACAGTACATGCTTCTAATCGATATCCAGAATTGACCCGATGTTCGTATTTGACCCATATCTCCCTCATACAGTGGAATTGGTTTGAAGCAACTCCAACTATATCATGATCCAAGACACAATATCTATTCACCCATAAAATTATATCACAGGCTCCAGGCCAAAAGTTTGGAGAACAAGCTCCGTTTACCTGCTGACTTCTAAACAGTCCTATAATTTACTTCAAAACTTAATCAAGGTACTTCCAATCCACAATTAATTCATCACAAGGCCACTACTAAAACAGAATTACATTATCTAACAACCATTTTTCACCACTTACACTAATTCATCAAGATCAACTATAAGAAGTACATGCATGATTATAAAAATCACAATCAAGAACATACACTTCACAAATTCGAAACAAGGAAAAGAAAGAAACTTAAAAAGTATATTAACTTACAATGGGGCTAAAGAAAAGATCAAACACGATCCCTAGAGGGGATGTGTAGGCTGCCAAAACCAAGAGGGAAAAACCAAAGAAAACCAAACTCTTTGATATACTCCAAAAACCTTCTAATATCATCCTAGATAACCCTTTTTCATTGAATCAAGTCAAAAACCAAAAAAAAAAAAACAAAAAAAAAAAAAAACAAAAAAAAAACAAAAAAAAAAAAAAAAAAAAAAAAAAAAAAAAAAAAAAAAAAAATAAAATAAAAAAAAAAAAAAAAAAAAAAAAAAAAAAAAAAAAAAAAAAAAAAATAAAACCTAAAATCTCAAGAAAGCAAGGATTTATACTTCAATAGCATGGTATTTTTTAGTAATAGGAATGGGTTATGATAAGATTAGGATGATTTGGTGTTAAATGGATTTGGTTTTATGAATTTAGTAAGATTGTGTGGATGGTTTTTTTGTGATCTGTCGTCGACAGGAGGAGGAGAGGGACAAAGAATAGGATGGTTTACTATATTTAGGAATTGTGGTGTTTTAAATAAGGGTGAGAGTGTTTGAATAAAGATAAGTGTTATTTAGCTAAAAATATCAAAAGGTGTGTGGTTATGTTGCTGATCGTTTTATTATGAGAGGGAAGGAAGTGGGCTTTTTGCCTATTATTGCTTATCTATAATAACTTTATTAACCTTGGCCCTAAAACCTTTCCTAGTCGGACACTTTTTCCTAAATCGTAATTTTTTTCTAGGTGCAATATAAAACACGAGGAAAACGTAAAATACAAAAATAAAAATAATTTGGCACTCAAGGCCCGAATATGGAGTCATTGGTTTCTCCGATTGATATAAATGGATAATTTATATTGTAAGATTCCGTGAGGGTTTAAAATAAAATTAGATTTTAAATAAAACTCAATTAATAATACAGTGAAATGAATGATTAAAATTAAGATTTATTATAAACTTAAAGCAGTAGTAACCTTAATTAACGGGTTTTACAAATCCTCAACATCTAAATGAGATTTTTGAACAAATTCCATGAAGATGATCTGAAGAGATGGAGTAAAATGAGCAGATAGCCATGTTAACCATGAGAGCTATAAATTTCAGAGGAAAACTAAAGGAAACCTTACCAACAAAGGTAATGAGACTGCTGGATTTGATAAGTCCAAGGTGGAGTGTTATAATTGCCATAAAAGGGGACACTTTGCAAGGGAGTGTAGGGCTCCAAGGAATCAAAACCAAAGGAACAGGGAAAACACAAAAAGGTATGTAGCTGTGGAGACTTATACTGATAAGGATTTGGTGTCATGTGATGGTTTAGGTGGTTATGATTGGAGTGATCAAGCTAAAGAAGGTCCAAACTATGCACTCATGGCCTACTCCACTTCAAGTTCTGATTTTGAGGTATCAACTAACTCAAGCTGTTCTAAATCTTGTTTAAAGAATGTTGAAACACTGAAGTCTCAATTAGAACAACTAAGAAAAGATTTAGATAAATCTGAGTTAATGATAGCTAGTTATAAAGGAGGGTTAGCTTCTTTAGAGAAAAGACTTAAATTCTATAAAGAAAATGAGATTATATTCTGTGATGATATTGCTGTCTTAAAAAGAGATATTCTGATTAAAGAGTCAGAAATTGGTCAACTTAAAAAGAAGATAGAATCAGCAATAAAAGAAAAAGATAGCATTCAATTAAATGTAAACAAACTAGAGAATGCTTCTATGAGTCTAGACAAACTATTAGAATGTTAGATAACAGACAAGTGTAAGAAAGGTTTAGGGTTTGAAAGTTACAATGATGTTCCACCACCTCACACAGGTAGATTTCCTCCTAAACTTGATTTGTCTTATATTGGTCTAGAAGAATTTGTTGAACCTACTCCAAAGAGCTATGACAAGCTGTTTCTTGTGATGAGGTCCTAAGGAATGTTAGTGAATATGATACCCTAGCTTATTGATGAATGGAGTCATATGGATGATGAGGATGAAATAGAAGCTCAGACCTAAGGAAGAAAAGGAAACCCTGTTATAAACGATGTTGCTAAGTAAAGTTTTAAAACCTAAACAACAAGATAAAAAGACAAGGCAACCTGTTAGGTATGCCTGAGCTATATAGTTAACAAACATAGTCCTAAGGAAACCAAGGAACTGGAACAAAAAACAATAAAAGTCTAAAATCTAGGAAGCAACATTAGTAATATTTTAAAATAAAGGCCTGTAATGATTGTGGTAGTTTTGCCATCTTGCAGTTAACTGCAATTAACCATCAAGGGATGGAACAACCTGCTTGGGAAACTATAAGAAAGGAAATTATCAAAGTTTTTGTTAAAGGACTCACCCAAGTGCTCAAAGACCTGTTCATATTGAGCAGTCTTAATGAAGTCTGGCCTTAAATCACTTAATACTACCAGACCTGTTAATACAACTAACCCAAAATCAAAAATTAATAGTGCTAGACCAATGTCATATTTTTTAAAATCAGCACATTTATTTGTTAAGAGGCCCATTAACAAAGAAACAACATTTAATAACAGTAATTTTAAACAAGGAGTTAATACTGTCAAAGGAAAAATTAATACGCTCGTCAATATTACTATTTTACACTAACAAATTAACAAGGTAGTTCTCTAGATCAAAGTTACTAACTTTAGTCATATGGCAGTAGTACTTAATGTTGTTAAGGGTCAAAGGGTTAATGCTGTTAAGGCCTCAGCATGTTGGGTTTGGAGACCAAAACAAAATGTTTCAGACCAAGTTTCTAAACTCAATAGTGCATTAATAACCTTTCAAAGATATGATTATATTGATGCATGAGGCATATCTAAGTCAGTAATGGCTTGGGTCCCCAAAAGAAGCTGATTTTCTTATTTGATGTGCAAGGCAATCCACAGACTAATTTACAGGATAAAGGAGTTATTGATAGTGGATGCTCAAGGCACATGAAAAGAAACATATCCTATCTTACTAACTTTGAAGAAATTGATGGACGATATGTTGCCTTTGGAGGAAACCCCAAAGGAGGGAAAATCACAAGGAGGTACAATCAAAACTAGTAAATTAGATTTTGAAAATGTGTATTTTGTAAGAGAACTTAAGTTTAATCTCTTTAGTGTCTTACAAATGTTTGACAAAAAGAATAATGTTCTTTTTACTGATACTGAATGCATTGTTTTATGTTAAAACTTTAAGTTAACTAATGAAAATCAGGTTTTACTTAGAGTTCCTAGAAATAACAATATGTACAGTATTGATTTAAAGAATATTGTTCCTAAAGGAGGTTTGACTTTTCTTATTGAAAAAGCCACAATTGATGAATCTAAACTTTGGCATAGAAGGCTAGGTCATTTAAATTTTAAACCTATGAACAAATTGGTTAAGGGAAATCTTGTAAGAGGTTTACCTTCTAAACTTTTTGAAAATGATCAAACATGTGTTGCTTGTCAGAAGGGAAAGCAGTACAAAGCCACTTTTAAGTCCAAAATAGTGAACTCTATCAGTCTACATTTACATATGATGCATATGGATTTATTTGGTCCAACATTTGTAAAGAGTCTTATAAAAAAGATGTATTGCCGAGTTTTCACAGATGATTTTGGTAGATTTACTTGGGTTTTCTTTCTAGCTTCTAAGGATGAAACTAGTGGCATTCTTATGAATTTTATTACATGGATAATAAATCTAGTAGATGTCAAGGTTAAAGTGAGTAGTTGACAATAGAACTGAATTCCAAGAATAGATGAATGAATCAGTTTTTGTGATGAATAAAGGTATTAAAAGAGAATATAGTATAGATAGAACTCCTCAGCAAAATGGTGAAGGCTGAAAGAAGAAATATGACATTAATTGAGGCTGCTAGGATAAATGTTAGCTATTCTAAGCTACTTACATCACTTTTTGGCAGAAGCCTTTAATACTGCATGCTATGTACATAATAGAGTGTAGTAGTTAAGCCTCAATAACAAGACCCCTTATGAACTTTTTCATGGTAGAACACCTGCTTTAAGTTTTATGAGACCATTTGGGTATCTTGTTACTATTCTTAATACTATAGATTACTTAGGCAAGTTTGATGGAAAGCCTGATGAAGGATTCTTTGTTGGATATTCTCTAAATAGTATAGCATTTAGGGTATTCAATAGTAGAACTAGGATAGTGGATGAGAGTTTAAATATTAGGTTTCTTGAGAATAAACCTAATGTTGTAGGTAGTGGGACCAATTGGCTGTTGATATTGATGCACTAACAGAACAATGAATTATGAGCGAATTGCTTGCAGTACGACAGTCTAATTGTTTTGCCAGTACATAAAGGCAAGGTTTAATGCATGGTCAAGCTAGTATGGAACAAGAAACTTGTTCAGAATACATTTTGCTACAATGTAGACTGCATGCTGATCCAACAAATCTTTCCAATCGGCCAAAAAGTTATATGATGCTGAATCAAATCTTTAAGTGATGATGAAAAGAAGGTTGATGATGATTCATGAAAAGAAAGTGAATGCTATGATCAAGAGCAGTAAGATAACATTAACAGCATTAACAATGTTAATACTATTAGTTCATCTGTTAATGCTACTGGCACAAATAAAGCTAACAGCACAAACAATGTTAATACTAATTATTCCAACTTTAAAATGTTTGCTGTTCAAATGCAGATAGATGCTGGCATAAAGTATTTCAGAATGATCTAGAAATGCCTACTTTAAAAGTTGATAGCATTCCAATGGATGATGAGGATGATATTCCAGAGGCTGACATGAGTAATTTGGATTCTACAATTCAAGACATTCCTACTCCTACTACAAGAATACATAAAGATCATCATCTTGATCAAGTAATTGGTGATGTGCAATTAGTTGTACAAACAAGACAGATGATAAAGAATTTGGAGGAACATGGGTTTGTTAGTACTCTAAGACAAAGAACAAGCCATAAAGACCTTTAAAAGTGCTTGCTTGCTTGCTTTTTATCACAGGAAGAACCCAAAAAGATAGCGCATGCATTGAAAGATCCAATCTGGATAGAGGCTATGCAGGAAGAGCTTCTACAATTTAGATTACAAGAAGTTTGGACTTTAGTAGAGTTACCTAATGGAAAACGAGTTATTGGTACTAAATGGGTCTTCAGGAACAAAAAGGATGAAAGAGGCATTGTGATAAGGAACAAAGCAAGATTGGTAGCTCAAGGATACACACAACATGAAGGAATAGACTATGATGAAGTCTTTGCTCCTGTTGCAAAAATTGAAGCAATTAGGCTATTTTTAGATTATGCATCTTTTAAAGACTTTGTGGTGTATCAAATGGATGTAAAGAGTGATTTTCTCTATGGAAAGATTGAAGAAGAGGTGTATGTATGTTGTAACACCCCCATTTTTACATATAGCAGCGGAAGCTAATCTGGGGTATTACTTCAAGGTACAACAGTTATAATCATAGAAAACGAATCAAAAAGAGTCATTTTTGAAAATAAGTTATCATTCATTATTTCTTCAGAGTTTTTACAAACGAGAGGTTCCCAAAATCTATACAATAAAGTTTGAATGATAACGGTTTTTCCATCTTCATGTCCTCGCCACTCCGTGCCATTAGTTACATGAGATAAAACATGCTAAAAAGTCAACACAAAGGTTGAGTGAAATCCATAGGTTTAAGTAATATAATTTGAATGCAAATGATGATATTCAGGTTAAGTTGATTTACACCCAATTGAAAACATATTTTATTTGGCCATAAGCTCATGAATTCGAAGCCTTAGGGTATGGTGTTACGTTTATAGAACCCTGCGGTACCTTTGCTAAAAATACCCGAATGATTTCTAATGATGTGCAATTGGTTACACGTAACTAGGTACACCCAACAGGGAAGTCCAGCCCAAAGAGATCTATTCACATCATTCGCGCTTACTACTACGGAAGTAATTTAATGGTTCACGATTATGGGACTAAATGGTGCACAGCAGTTACTTATGCAATAGTAAAATTGAAAAAGAATACAAAATAACTACATTCATGGTTTATAAGGAATGTATCCTCCTCCGGGTTTATATAAAAATTGAAATCCGAGTCTAGAACTCACCTGAACAGTTATAGGGGGAAATTTGATAGCAATGTATAAGAAATGAAATAACGCTTCGTCACTGCAACCTATGTAATATATGTCAAGTCTTAGTTTGATTGAATATGTAAGATTTTACATTGATGTCGGTTTTGATATTAAAATTATCATAACATCGTTCGGGCCATCATAATTCAGAAGTCATTCAGTAAACATTTGAGTAGCTAGGGCACTTTAAATCGTAAACCCAACAACTCAGTCATAACGTAATACTAAGATGAAACTCCTTAATATGAAGCTCCCTAGTATTGTGGTATGATATGAATTCGGGACATGATTTTTGAAAGCACATCGATGATGAATGATATAATAGTTATAACATAAGCAGTTTTACGCCTTTTATTCAAATCTGGAATGTTTATCGTAACAAACCACCCAAATTAGGTCGCAGCGATAAGGGTCCGGGGCGTGTTACTTCTCAATCAATAACACAAGATATATAATAAGACCTGACCAAAAAAGAAGTACGTTTGAAAACGATACATTGGATTTAAAACAAAGTTTATATGTTACATAAAGCCCGAGCCTTAACTTTATCACTTGGTACAAAATTTAAAATTTTCAGCCCATACAGATAACAAAAAGAAATGCGACAAAATCTTTAATGCATGATTATCCAATCAAAACCACCATGTATCCCCTGTACCTCTTGCTTACTTATCCCTGAAAAACCTTGCTAAAACGACAATAACAATAATGTTGGTGAAATTCATAGGTTTGATAAATCAACATTGTAGGACCACACAGATTTTCCCAAGTGTATGGAATAATGCAACAGATGCAGAAACATAATAAAAGAAATTTACGTTTTGCTCTAAGCTCTGACAACTGAACTTGATGTTGATAATACCAAATTAATGCCTTCCATTGCCCGTGGTGTGACGTTTCTAAACCCGCAACAATCCTATATTCGACATGGTATAATCCGTTCGTTTGTCCATGATAGCTAATCACTCCGAACGGGTGTCAAACCCAATAGAACTATTCATAAACATTCGCGCTCAACCAGTCCGAGTAATTAACAGTTCATGAAATGGGCTCAGATAAGATATGGGTTATCGCTACTTAGGCAACACGTAATCATAACATGAAACTTAACCACTTGTGTCCAATTGTAAAGCATTGCATGTTTTTCACCCCAAAAACTTTGTAAAACAAAAGCATGTAAAACGTGGGGCTATGAACTCACCTTGAGTGAGTAATGCCAAGTATATCACAAATAACGCGCCACGCGAATTGATCAAATGCAACCTAATTAAATTAAGGTCGTATAAGTACTAATCACATTAAGTACTCCTACCATGCATAAGTCTATATAGCTAATCACCATCTAAATGTTTAAGTGAAAACATGTTTATAAAATTAAAATGTTTATAAACATACTTTTGGTAAAATCGTCATAACTTTCACGTTTCTAATCCGTTTCTTGCGTTTCTTATGCCCATCTTTTCGTATTAAGACGAGTTATCATAATTTGACATTTTCCGTATTTTGACCCTCTGGTGAACAGTAACTTTTACTGTTCACATCAGACGTAAGTTTTATTTAAATCGTATTTGTTGTCGTAAAACCCGTAAATGTCGTATTTTATTCGTTATAGCTCCGTTTTTAACGATTCTTTCGAGCACGTTCTCGTAATTGAAAGTTCTATATATTTATGAGGTTTACAAAAATATAACTTTCTGTCATGAATAGTAACTTTTATAAAAATAGTTTTATAAAAGTATTAATTGTCGTAAACTTGCGAAATTCATAACTCGTTCGTTATTAATTGAAAAATTACGATTCTTATCATTTTGGAATCCTAAAAATATGTATAATTTGTTAAAAATATCAACACTTGCTGTTTATACAATTTTTATAAAATGTTTTTATAAAAATTCTTTTACGACTCCGTTTAATAGCGTATAACTTGTTTTTACCGTAACTTTTTCGTTATTAATCCGTTTGACAAGTTTCTTACCTTTTCGGAATCGTCGTGAAATGTGTTATCTTATAAAAATATAAAATAAATATGTTTTATTTCGAATTTTGGGCAGAATGTGGTGGTGATTCCCTTAAGTCCATTTTTAATCTTTGTTTTCATACTTTTCCATTTTGTAACCCACCATATGTCTTATATTTCATATATATTATATATCATCCATATATTAGAATTCATTTGTCCATAATAGTCCTCATATGTCCAAGTTACCAAGGTTAACAAAACCATGATAACACTTAAAAATCATAACTTTACTTAAGAAATCCCTAATTTACTAGTTTTGTCCATAATCATTTTTATACATAAACCAAGTGTGTACAAGTGTATTTCTTCCAACCTAACTTTATTTTAGTGTTCAAGTAACATTAATATAAGTCCATAATTAACCTTAACATGTCATTTGTATTTCTTTAACTTGAAACATATTAAGAAACTATTGTAAACCCTAATTTATACTTAATCATTTTTACACCAAATTAATATGGTACATTCTTTTCTCATCCTTATTAACATGATATAAGTAACATCACAACATATATAAAAGTAATCCATATGATCATTTCAAGTAAAAACCTCATTTTCATGATAAAATCCTAAATGGTGATTTAAGCTAAAATAGAATAAACATATGCATGAAAACTTATAAAATGAAGGCATAAAGGTTTAAAGTGGACCTTATGATAAATGATGATGGTGATAAATAAGTGATAAACCCTTGTTTAGTCACAAAACCAAAGCTTGCAAGATGAAACCCTAGATTAGGTTTAGAAAACCCTAATCTTTCCTTTCTTGATTGATACTTGTAAAAGGTTAGCCAATGCTTGGGATCACCTTAGAATATCTTAGGATAGATGTGTATAGGAGTGTATGGGTTATAGAAAAATTTATATGGATTTGGTTGGAGGGGGTGTTTGTGCCGTAGGTTGCCAAGAGAAACAAGGAAGAGATTTTGTGATTTTGGTAAGTGTTTTACTTGTATGATTTCTCTTACTAGTAGATACATGTATATATGGTGCAAGTCTTAGTCAAGGAAACATTGTGAGGGTATTAAGGAAGTCCAAGTCTTAGTCTTGGTCAAAGTATGAAGAAAATGGTAAATGTCCCCTAATAGTTGAGAACATCCCATGAAAACATGGAGATGTGTTCTCAACTTGCATTTCCTTGGTTCTTTCTTGGTTTTTCTCTTTATATCCGGCCATAAGGGCTTATGTATGATAATATTGAGTAAATTTTGGGTATTGGGTATAAACGTGGGTATTTGTTGAAGCGTAGAAAAGTTTTTGTGGTTCCGGGTATGCCTAAACTTAATTTATCGCGAAACGTATTCACTTTACGTAACCGATAAAAATAAAATGAACAAAGACCATAATTATTCTTAAAATAATTACTTAACCCTTGCTTGATGTAAACATTTAATTGTTTGATGCCCGTTTACATTAAACGCTAATTTTTAGCTTACGCGATTTAGCTTAACATTTATGATTTAAAGCAAATGCGTACAATACAAAAGATACACTGTGGATTTATCGACGTCGTCAATGACTTGAAAACACAGGGTGTTATAAGTATGAAGACTGTTACCGATGGTATCCTTTCTACACACTCGCATTTTCCTAGACGTCTATGCCAATTTATTATCTTATGGCTAGTTTTTTAAAGCCTAACGCGAACATCCATCACAAGAAGCAACATTAAAAGGATCTATAATTTAAGTTTCATACAGTCATAAGTAAACATAAAGGAGGGTTTAGCCTAACATGTTACTAAAGGAAGTAAGAATATAAATCAATCAAACAACACATAGACATATTGAATGATAGAAGATAAACAATCTTACTTGATTAAAACATGGATTAAGGTCAGTTATAATAGGATTTTGAGACCCTAAAGACAACCTAAAAGCTGCTGGAATAATTAGGGTTCGTTTCCTAAAAATTATACGAAGTTACACACTTAAAACCTTAAAAACGGTTTAATATATAGGAAAATCGCCGCGACGGCGTCAAGTTATGGTCACGACGCCGTCACTACGTCGAATCTTCTATATCTGCATTGAGGCGGTTACGTCCTAACGCCGTTGTCAAATTCATGACGCCATCACTTGAAAGATCACGACGGCGTTGCTTGATGCTTGACAAGCCGTCTCCACAGTCTGTATGCATCATTCTTCAAGAGATTTTGGTGTAGGTCCGTAGTCTTGTCCGTTTCTTCTCCAAATGAGCCCAAGTCACGTATATTTCCTCCAAATGCCATCCAAGTGCTAAAAACCTGATAAAAAGCGATTAAGCACATAATTTGGGCGTATTTGCACGATTTAGAGGGTTAAATGGCCCTGAAAAAGTGTATAAAATGACAACTCATCAAATACCCCTACACTTAGGATTTGCTTGTCCTCAAGCAAATTGGCTTTTCTACCTAGACAATAGCAATATCGAGGGCATTTAACCTACTCTTTAAAAGCAGTTTACAATACAACTTTCTAGACCTCGTAATTAAAAGCACGAAAATAATATACTAGCACCTCACATAAGTGTTTGGATTTTCTATTTCTTTCGAGTGTATAATAAATTATAACAATATAGGGAAACGGGAAAATAACACTCATTACCTGTCATAGCATATAAATTACCATATGTTTGGTAACGGATCAAACCTCCACCGCTAGACACAGGTATTAAAAATCACTATCAAATAGGACGTTTAAAGAGTTGTGATGTGTAAGGTGTAGTTTAACAGCAGCAGCAACGGATGGTGGATACACGAGCAGTGATAAGTTAATTAACTACAAGAATACATGCTGAGGTGTTGCTAAGCCAAGACTCAATTACTCTAATGGACAAGATAACGAACTAAGATACAAACTCTATAGAACTCTACATCAATCTTTTTCTTTTTTTTACATTTTTTTTGAATAACATAATACATAACTTGGGGTTTATAACACACCCTTACACTTGAGTTTTTACACTATTACAATTTACAAACTAATGACCCGAATTGAAAGGATCAATAAACATGGAGCTTATTGAGCTCTAATGGGGGTAATAGATGACTTCCCCGATTCTTCATATGATAAAACTACCATGATTCTCAATCGTCCTAAAACAATATTTACAAAGATAAATGACTCGATTTAGCAACTATGTACTCCTGCATCAATTAATTGGGTTTACAATAATGTACTTAAAAGCGAGTACATACAAGGTAGGCTAAGGCGATTTAGGTGTAACAATTAGTTCAGGGGTTTAACAATGCTCTTCATTAATGATCTGGAATCCACCAGAAAATTACGAGAACCGTGAAAAAGAATAGGCTTAGAGGGGTGTACTAGGGGTATCCTGAACTAAAAATGAGTGCATGGCAAGGGTGTGGGATAATTATATGGCCGAGGTGACCATCATAACAAATACATGTTTATAACATTGGTTAATCCTAGTGCCTCTTATCATTTAGCAAATCCAAATTCTCGCTATGCGGATGTATCACAAAAACAAGTTCTAGAATTTAATACATTACCGGTATACTCATATAATTTTAACCAATACCAATGCTCCAGAAAAGGGCGATAGATACATACACATCCGTAACGACGGAATAGATACATATGATAGCTTGTTCCTCAACTCGGGCAAGCTAGGTAAATTATCTTGGGTATCAAAATGATACCCGAATTCCTATAGATCTAAAGGCGAACCTCACATTTTTGGGGTGAAATTTAAGGGTTTTTGTGCTAGTCATACAAATTCCTATCCATGGGACGCGATCAATACTTAGTTTTGTCGTATGTGTCATAATTTTTTTTCAAATTTGGGTTAAAATTAGCTTTTACGCTATGTTTTGATATATTACCCATTATTTTAAGGACAAAGCAAATGACAATTGAAGGAATGGTTTCTAAAGCTTATTTCCCCTACACTTTAGTTGAACATTGTCCTCAATGTTCTTAAAAGGTACCCGTAAAACGAATAAAGGGATAAGAAAAAAAGTAAAAGAAACTAGTACTCCCCTGGTTTGCTCAATAATGGAGAAAAAACATGTGATAACTGGTTAAATCGTCCTCCAAGAATCGTCCAATAAAACTTCATAAGAACTTAAAAGCTTCTTCTCATCAAATATAACCTGTAAATCAAAGACAAAGACAACTACATCAAGCATAAAATCGGCGGGATAATGATATATACAACGAGATTTTAGGGCTTGACTCTATGAAAGCAATAAAGATAGGATGAGAGTAATGATGTAATCATATGTTTATGCAGGTTTATAAAGGAATTACAAATTTTAAATGTTGTACAAATTATTTTTCAAAAATACTTGAAATTTTTTTGAATTTTACTGTAGCTGGGCTCACGACGCCGTTAGGATAAATCCTGACGCCGTCGCCAGCGACTGTGAAAATCTCCTTTTCGTTTTCTTTGAAAAATTTCCTGCACTCAATTATATAAGTTATTTCCTGTATGAATTCGTATGAAACTGAGATTAGTCAATACAATCATATGACTCGAAATTGACGCGAATTAATCTAAACAATTTATTTAATATGTTTGAATTGGTTCTTATAAACCGGATATTTTCCCCTACACTTATTTTATGCAAAATACCTTTGATTAAAATTAAGACGAGGTTAAAGACAAAACAAAGCATGATTACAAAATGATGAATTCAAACATAAAAGAATAAAACGAGAAGAATTAAAACACATGACACTCCTAATTACGGGAAAATAAACATTGAGTTGCTTGCCAAGAAGCGCTTTTCTTTATTTATGAGTCCTGTAGCTAGACTCTAAGTCACACGTCCTTACGTTATCTCGTGTAGGCTCACGTGCCCATGGACGAGTCACTCTTTCATGCTCTCATCAACTTGGTATTCGGGGCCTAAGTTCAAGCAGTTTTTGTACACCAACTTATTCTTCTCATGGGGGTGCCTAAGCCATCTCATCAAGTCTCGTTGGCTAAGTTTTAGTTTTGGTGGGATCATACTCCAATTAAAGTTCTTAAGCCTATGTATAGTGCGAGGCATTCGGAAGATGTAGGTTTCAAAGATCCTATTGAACAAGATTAAACCATTAACACAATCGTATTCTAGTTGAGTAACGGCTCTAAAGGGTCTTCCCATCACAACATCTGTCATGTCACTTATGATGAATTCTCCTATATCTTCTAACACAACAAAGTCCGTGACATAAGTGAAACTCTCGACAAACACATAGATATTCTTAACTATAGCAACTAAATTCTTTCTCGTGCTCTCTAATCCTTCTAACATAATAGTGTTATAGGCTTTACGCGTGATAATGTTCATTGGTAAGAAAGGGTCAAAGTATGCAACAAACTGCCTAAAACCAATCATATACGGTAATGCCAAGTCTTCTCCATCCAGACTATTAATTACCCTTTTTGGATAAAAGTTTCCCGCGTTTCCGTATTCATTTAACTTGTCAATCACTTCACCGTCATCAGATTCGTCATCCGAGTCCAGGAAGGGAGAGATAAGGGGTGTATTAATGTGTTCACCGTTGGGCTCGGGGTTATTGATGTCAATTTTGTTGGGTAACGTGTGGTCAACATCCCTAAGGTGTGAGTTAATTAAGGCTGAAACTTCACGGAGTTCATTGATTCCATGGGTGATACTAGCATGGAGTCAGTTTGGTGGGACGGGTACAAATGGATTCGCGTTCTCCATAGCGAAGAATGGAATAATTGAATGGAAATTACAAAACAAACATACAAAGAAAAGATAGACTACAAGAAAGCTAATAAACTCAAAATAAAGATCTCACCTGAAAGGATTCAAGCGAGTATAACTAAGCTAAACTAAGTTCGAAACCTAACTATTCCCCAAGCAGCGGCGCCAAAAACTTGATGCAGGGTCCGTAAAGACTTCACAGGAAGTTTTACAATCCCCTAGGCAGTGTACCTAATCGTTGTATTAGTAGTATAGGTAAGACTCGGGGGTTGTTATCGTTCTCTAGGGGAATAGGTTGAGAAGGCTCAAACAGGGCTTAGCCGAGATCTACGGGATTGAAAAGGAGATTCTTTTTGTATTTTTATATTTTATAGAAAGTGGGTAAATCATATGTTTGAGAGGTTGGTTGGTTTTAGCTAATTAAACTAAATATATTCTAACATACTGGTGATAACTTTATGATAACAAGATGTATTTACTTAATCATGTACTACTCCTTAGATTGTTTCTCCTAATCATGTTGCGTTGTTACTCTTGTGATGATCTGTGTAAGTATTTCCTAAGTCATGAATGAATTACACCAACCCGTCGTCTACTAATATTCCGTTAGGGCAACACATAAGTAAGGTAGTATGAAGACTATTACAAGGCCCCTAAGAGTATATTAAATGCAATTGAAATATCTTAAGAGGGATCAACCATATTAGGGGTAAGGTAGTATGAAGACTATTAGCGATGGTATCCTTTCTACACACTCACGTTTTCCTAGACGTCTATGTCAATTTAATATCTTATGGCTAGTTTTCTAAAGCCTAACGCACACATCCATCACAAGAAGCAACATTAAAAAGATCTACAATCTAAGTTTCATACAGTCATAAGTAAATACAAAGGAGGGTTTAGCCTAACATGTTACTATAAGAAGTAAGAACATAAATCAATCAAACAACACATAGACATATTGAATGATGGAAGATAAACAATCTTACTTGATTAAAACATAGATTAATGTAAGTTACAATAGGGTTTTGAGACCCTAAAGACGGCCTAAAAGCTGCTAGAATGATTAGGGTTCGTCTCCCAAAAGTTATACAAAGTTACACACTTAAAACCTTAAAAACGGTTTAATATATATATAGGAAAATCGCCGTGACGGCGTCAAGTTATGGTCGCGACATCGTCGCCATGTCGAATCTTCTAGATCTGCATTGAGGCGGTTACGTCCTGACGCCTTCGTCAAATTCATGACGCCGTCACTTGAAAGATCACGACGGCGTCGCTTGATGCTTGCGACGCCGTCTCCACGGTCTGTATGCATCATTCATCAAGAGATTTTGGTGTAGGTCCGTAGTCTTGTCCATTTCTTCTCCAAATGAACTCAAGTCACATGTATTTTCTTCAAATGTTATCAAAGTGCTAAAAACTTAAAAACAAACGATTAAACACATAATCTGGGCATATTTGCATGATTTATAGGGTTAAATGGTCCCGAAAAAATGTATAAAATGACACCTCATCAGCACGGTAAAACAACATCCAAATAACTAGTTTATTTATAATGAAAATGAAAGAATCATTTTTGTCATACTCATTTAGTCAAATAATATGTATAGCTATTTCATATCGTTAATCAAGGTTTTTTAATTGTACTATAAGTCGCGACTTAGTTTTTCCTAGATTTTTTAATGGCTAATTGTTTGAAAATGTAACATACTTGTCACTTTTTGTTATTGTGTATTGAACTTTTTCTTTTTTTTTATTGTGTGTATTGAACATTTAAATTTCGACATTTGTGTATATTTGTGACAATTTTACCTTTCTTTTTTTAAAATTCGGAGGGCAAAATGGTCATTTTACTTGGTAAAATAGTGACAAAATACACACAAATGTTAAAATTTTAAAGTTCAGTAAACATAATAAGAAATAAAAAGTTCAATACACGCAATAACAAAAAGTGAAAAGTATGATACATTTTCAAGTAATTTTTTTTTAATACACTTTACATGGCAAATGTGAGAAAACTTGCAGAAACACTATGGATATCAGTATCTCACAACGATTGAGCAGAGTGACACTATATATATAATCACCTCCGAGCACTAACGCTTTTACGCTACCGTTGTGACATAGTGTACGTAAGTTGCTTGAACAAGTTCCATGTACATATATGTTTAGTCCTTAGATCCACATTTGGCATTAAGGAAACGCGTGCTTAATTAAAGCTTGCACATACATAAAACTGTAATAATTAGAGTCCATTTCCTAGCTAGCTAATCTGAAAGATCCTCTAACTTTTAGTAATTGAACAGAATTATATATATGAATGAAAACTTAATAAAATTGCAATCATGAAAACATAAGAAGCATTACAATACGGAACACACATGCATATGAAGCGTATTAGAGTTGAAAATCGTCTGAATCCAAAGAAAAAAGTTGTGAAAGTTCTAATATCGAATATAGAAGTGCCATTAGTCTATCGTGATCATAGATACATGTCTTTAACTTCTAAATATCTTGTTCAAGAACCACTTCCTTTGATGATTGTGAAGAAGCCATTGGTTGCATGGTGTCCATTTGAGCCGTTGATTCTTGAGCAGGACATGTCATGAAAGCATCCAGTTGAGCAGCGTGATTCTGAACATCCACCTTGTGAGGCGACGCCATGCACCATTGAAGATGAACTAGAAGCGCCACTTGAAAATTGAAAACCTTGGGTTACACTTGGCCTAGATTTATTATCATAATACTCGCAAGTTGAGCTGCCAATTGACGGTTGAACTTGTTTTCCAAGATCTCGAGACGGGTCTTGAAATGTTGTTTGTGTCACAATTGAACTACAAAACATAGGCATTGGTTGCATGGTGTTTGAATGTATACTCGTGATACTTGTTGAGGGTAAAGTCTGAGAAGACCCCACGTGAACGTTGTGTTCTTGGTTAACCGATAGTCTTCTACGGCTGGGCGAAGGTTCATCTTGATTCCTCGTGTTTTGATTTTGATCCGCCACGTTAATGTTCGCCTCCTTTTTGTAAATCTTATATAGCACCCAATCAGCCATCTGCATGAACAGAAAACCATGATTCGTTACAAATCATATGGATAACGGATAAAAGACAGTTTATGAATTGAACAGATATGACACATTCACATGGCTTTTAATCTACAATGAGTTGATATTATTCATGGTATATTATACATTTATATGATCCATGAGACAAATCAACAACGTATAAAAGCAAAATTATACAACATATATACCTTCACTACAAGAAAAAGGAGAACAGGTGACCAAGTTTTCCCGGGCGACATATGTCGCCCGGGAAAGCACACTAAACGACAAAAAACCGTCCGACGTGGCAACAATTCTCATAGACTTTTTAGTCAAAGTTTGGTTAGATTTTCCCGGGCGACATGTCGCCCGGGATAAGTTGGTTAAAATTTGACCGTAAAACTCAACGAAAATCTTGGCGGCATTTTTTCCCGCTCACTTTCCCGGGCGACATGTCGCCCGGGAAAACTTTACAATTTTTTTTAATTCGGTTGAATGTTTAAGCGTGGTAATTAGTGTTAATTAACGTTGGTTTCTTTTTCCGGGAAACTATTTATTAAAATTCAACATAAAAAATTGTAACGAAATTCCTGGCGGCAAATTTTCCCGCTTATGTTTCTCGGGCGAAATGTCGCCCGGGATTAGGTATTTTATAAAAAAATTTAATTATGCTTATAAATCATTATTTTTTATAAAATATATTTTATAAATAATAACTTATAAAGATACTTATAAAAT
>BQNB010115163.1:0-21613 GCA_026074375.1 Tanacetum coccineum
AGAATGATATTGATAGCTTTCATATCACAATCAGCTTGAATTTTCTCAGCCACAGATAATTCAGCATATTCCTTTGTTCTAATCACACCGTTCTCTTCAACCGTAGGCCAAATAAGAGGACCATGTTCAACTGATTCAAGTATCATTCTTCCATGTTCTCTATTTTACATGTATAATTCCATTCGACTTTTCCAAGAATCATACAGGTCTTTGTCCAACATAGGTGGACGATTGTCAGCACCGGAGAGTATCATGTACTCAGCAAGAGTATTCTTTTGTCCAAGTGAAATCATTAGATCCATTTCAATGTGATAAGATTAAAATGATCGGACAGTGATTGGAGGTTTTTGTGTTAAAGTGAGTATTGATTAATGAAGTTGAGTCTTTTAGAATACACAGGATTTTACAATTCTTGATAAAACCAGGAATTCGATTATTCACGGGATTTTACAAATCAAAGAACAACCGTATAATTCAGCTAACAAACGTGTATAGTTCTCCTTAGTAAAGCATATAAATCACCCAAGCAAAACGTATAAATCACCTGACCAGATGATATGTATAAATCACCTGACCAAATGAGATGTATAAATCGCCTGACCAAATAAGATGTATAAATCGCCTGACCAAATTGGATGTATAAATCGCCTGACCAAATTAGATGTATAAATCGCCTTACCAAATTGGATGTATAAATCGCCTGACCAAATTGGATGTATAAATCGCCTGACCAAATTGGATGTATAAATCGCTTGACTAAGAAAAACTTCGAAACTCAAAATCCAAAACTCTTAAAAAGACTCACTTTTTGATGTTTTTACGATTTTTCTTGTACTTCTTACCTATCTAAGACTAATAGAACCTTAAAAACACAAACTTTAACGTTTTTGACACGAAAAATTTGAAATCAAGATTCTTGGTACAAAACTCTCTTTTTAACCAAAAAGATGATATTTTTTGTAGTTTTTGAAAGATTTTCTTGTACTTCTAGTCTAAACTAAGATAAATAAAGAATAAAGTTAAAAGCTTTATGGTTTTTAAACCCTCAAAAGGTGAAAACCTTTTGAATGATTCAAACCACTATACACGCCTAAAATGAGTAAGACATCACACATAAAACCTTCACAAACACCCCACGGCTCTTGATACCAATTGTAGAATCTCTTAACACAAGTATGAAATGATTCACTTAGAGTTTTAGAGAGAGAAAGAGATGGTTGGATGAACACTTAGAGAGAGAAAGAAAAATGACAATATTAGCTTAGTGAAAGTGTGACAAATGAATAACCAACACCCTCTTCAAGCTATGAAGAGGGTACTTATACTCTAGTCTTGGCTGGCCATGGACCCTTAGTGGGCTTATCTATGGGCCTTTGGCCCGGTTAGCTTTATAACTTAACCTTACAACTTACTACGAGCTACGACTAACTATATTGGTAGTGACCGACACTTTTTCGTATTTCTAACAATATCCCATTCGTTTCCGTTTCCATTTATGTTATCTTACACCTACACCCCACAACCCTTTTAAAGACCTCTTTAATAGTAATGACTAATACTTGCGCCGAGCGGTGAAGGTTTGGTCCTTTACCAAGCCTATGATAATTTATATGCTACGACACGTAATGAGTGTTATTTTCTCGTTTCCCCAAATTGTTATAATTTATTTTACACCTAAGAGGAGGAGAGAATCCCAAACACTTATGTGAGGTGCTAGTATATACTTTATGTGTTCTAATTATGAGGTCTAGAAGGTTGTGTCGTAAATTGCTTTTAAAGGGTAGGTTAAATGCCTCCAATATTGCTATTGTCTAGGTAGAAAAGCCTATATGCTTGAGGACAAGCAAATCCCAAATATAGAGGTATTTGATGAGGTGTCATTTTATACACTTTTTCAGAGTCACTTAACCCCCTAAATCATGAAAATATGCCCAGATTATGTGCTTAATCGTTTGTTTTGTGTTTTTAGCATTTGGATGGCTTTTGGAGGAAATACACGTGACTTGGGCTCAATTAGAGAAGAAACGGACAAGACTATGACTCTACACCAACTATCTTGAAGCAAAGCATACAGTGCATGGAGACAGCATCACCAATTACAAGCGACGACGTCAAAGTTATCAAGAGACGGTGTCATGGAATTCTAGACGGCTTCAGAAAAAAGCCGACTTAAAGAAACCATAGAAAACCATTGTGACACGACAGAGTCAGAAACATAAAGCTACGCCGTCGCGCTTGTTTTCTTATATATACAAATCCGTTTTTAGGGTTTTAAGTGTGTTACTTTTGGGAGACGAATCCTAACTTTTGTATTCGAGTTTGGCAGATTTTTAGGCCGTCTTTAGGGCCTCAAAACCCTATTGTAACAGTCTATAATCCAAGTTTTAATCAAGTGAAGTTCATCTATCTCTTTAATCTTTCAATATGTCTATGTGTTGTTTGATTAATTCTTGTTCTTCTCTTGTGCTTAACATGCTAGGCTAGATCTATTAGTATTTACTTATGATTGCATGAAACTTAAATTGTAGATCCTTTTAATGTTGCTTCTTGTGATGGATGTGCGCGTTAGGCTTTAGAAAACTAGCCATAAGATATTAAATTGGCATAGACGTCTAGGGAAACGCGAGTGTGTATAAAGGATGCCATTTGTAACAGTCTTCATACTATCTTACCTCTAATATGGTTGATCCCTCTTAAGATATTTCAATTGCATGTAATGTACTCTTAGAGGCCTTGTAATAGTCTTCATACTACTTACTTGTGCATTGACTTAACAGAATATTACATAGACGGCGGGTTCGTGTAATTCGTTCATGACTTAGGAAAAACTTACACAGATCATCACAGGTGTGACAAAGTAACAGGATTAGAAGAAGCAATCTGAGGAGTAGTGCATGATTAAGTAAATACGTTCATTTATCATATAAGTTATCACCAAAGTAGTTTAGATTTATTTTATTATTATTAGTTTAATTAGTAAAAATAAACCAATCTCTCAAACCATGATATTTACATTCTTTCATAAAAACATAAAAATACAAAAAGAATATCCTTTCAACCCTATAAACCCCTGTTAGATTCTATTCAAGTCGTCCCAACCTATTCCCCTAGAGAATAATAACAACCCCCGAGTCTTGCCTATACTACACTGCAACGATTAGGTGCACTGCCCAGGGAGTTGTAAAACTTTTTGTTGAAGTCTAACAACGACTGCATCACTTAGCGGGGAGGAGGATAAGGTTTTGGAAACCAGTGGAGTTGGGAAGAAAGTGTTCTCGTAAGGTTTTGAGGGGGGTTGACGGCTTAGCCCCAGCATCATTGGAGGAGGACGCTTCTTTGTCGAAAAGATTTCTTCTGGCTATGGGTCAAGATTCATTTTGCTGCTTCTGCCAGGTGGCCCTCCCGCGCTTTTGAATTTCTCTTTCGGGTTCGTCAAAAGGTACTGTTAATTTCTTAGCGATACTACGTGTCATGGTGGGGGATTACAAAACAATTAATACAAAAAAGATAGATTACAAGAAAGCTAATATACTAAAAATAAAATTCTCACTTGATAGGAATCAAGCGAAAAGACCTAAGTTAAACAATGATCGAAACCTGACTATTCCCAGACAGCAGCGCAAAAAACTTGATGCGGTTGTCGTTAGACTTCAACAAGAAGTTTTACTCGATATGTAAGAAGAGTTGAGACGTGACGAGATGACGTAGGTGTTTCAGCAGTATGGGGCGGGTGTTCAAAGTCGTCTTCAGAGTCGAATAGTAGGATAATTAGTGGGGTTGGCAGACTGTAACGGGTTTCAAAGTTATGTAAAATGATACAATGTAAGGTCAAGAAAAGTTATAAAGATCATTGTATTATTCACGATGTTTTAGAAGTAAACGAGACAATTGTTTCACTCGAAATGTCTTAAAATAAACAAGACCATTGTGTCATTCACAATGTCTTAGGAATACACGAGACCATTGTTTCACTCATAATATCTTAAAAATAATTTAGTATTTATATAGACAACTTCTATATAACAAGCGGGGATATATACGTAAGAAAAACGTAAACGCAGGAAACGATAAACGTAGGGCAGAGGTAAACCCATAACATAGTATGCTCAAGGAAAAATGGTACTCATGTATATGCCATAGCAAAAGCACGTATAAGGCACACATAAAAGCACGTAAGGATCACATACTGGTTATAGACCAGACTTAGTATATACTATCTGATTCTCTATAACCTTCGCTCTGAATACCAATCTGTCACACAGAACAACGAGGCATGGACGTTTTGAAAATCATAACTCGTTGTATTTATAAAAAATGGATAAGTCTTACAAGATTTGAAATGAAATTTAAAACATTGCGGAAGCATAATTAAGTTTTCAAAAGACAACGAGTATGAATGATAATAAAGTCTTGAAAGATGATATCATATTGCACGTAGACTCTACATAGCACGTCAGAGAAGTCCAAAGCTAAGCACCTGAGAAAAACATGCTTAAAACATCAACATAAAGTTGGTGAATTCATAGGTTTAGTTCAAACGTTGATATAGTGGACCACAAAATTTCAAAACGTATGTGACAGTTATAACAGATACAACTTCACATAAAGAGGTATTTACGTTGCACAAAGCTCATGACACCGAAGCTAATTTTTAACGTAGCATATAACATGCCAAATAATTGCTTGCCCTTACAGGTGTCCGACCAAAGACCACCTAACTAGATTTGACATACAATATATCCGTTAGTCCTTGGACAACTCGAACTAGTGAGCGCTACTCACCCGGATAGGGATAATTAGTCACAATAGATCTATTTATTCACTCGTGCTCCCTTAACCGGTCCTCCGGTCAAGAAATTAACAGTTCATGATAGTTCGGGCAAATAGTGGTCTAAACGCTACTTAGGCAAACAGGGAAATCTCACGTATAGTACTTGTGTCTAGTTTTAAAAACAAGTAATGTTTCTCACCCCAAGTTATAAAACATTTATTCAAAACCAGTAAAAGAGTGGGGCTATGAACTCACCTTAGGCGAACAGTGAATCAAAAGAAATCAACCAAGTGTAGACAAATCACACGGTCCTAGCGACAACCTTGTATATAGTTGTAGTTTAAGTATACCGCACAACGAAATAACTCTTAGCGCAAAATTGATCATCCGAACAAGAGTAGACAAGACGTATCATTTCAAAACATACTTTCCGAAATTATAAGTTTTTGACAAGTCTCGACACTTTAAACAACTTCTAAAAATATTTTGTCTTTTAGTGTATTTTGTCTTTTAGTGCATTTCCTCTTTTAGTGCATTTCGTCTTTTAGTGTATTTCATCCTTTAGTGTATTTTGTCTTTTAGTGTATTTCATCTTTATGTGTATTACGTTTTTTAGTGTATTTCGTCTTTTAGTGTATTTCGCCTTTTAGTGACCCGGCACACCAAAGTTGACTCAATAATCGCAAATGTTGACCTAGACCCGAAACCTAACGTTTTTCTCCACATTTCCAATATTTATGAAATTTCGACATGACCTTTCTTAAAATAATAACTTTCCCTTTTAATTGACTCGACTCGTAAAAATATCCGTTTTATAAAAAGTACACATTTTATTGATCCGTAAAAATATCCGACACTATCTTAATCACGTTACTACATTTTATTAAGTTTATCGATTTGACAAATAAATTTTTAGGACACTAAGTGTGAGCCACATATGGTTCGAACCATATGGACCCCAAAAAGTCAATCCGTACGATTTTCGACAACACCGCAAAAATCACAACAAATCCATTCTAGGCCTAATCCCATCTACTTTCAATTTACGCTTTCAACAAACCAATATCTAACTTAATCCCTTCATCGACAACTCTTAATATTACTATTTATGATAATCACAAATATACGATGTATCCGTAACTACAACAATATACATAAGAAAATGATCACAACAAACTTTAGACACAAAAGTACAAGTATTTTTCATGTTCTTCCATTTATGTTTAAAAAGATTTAAAACTTAAGACTTGTAGTTTTATAGAAAAATATATAACGATTTTCACAACGATCCGTTTTGTACACCTTGTTCGGGATGATCATACGAATGTAAAAGTACAAGAAATATATAGTAAATATGATCTTACAAAAATGATAGATTAGGAGGTGATTAAGGTCGATTAAACAACCCAAACGTTGTTAAAATACCCAAACTATCTATATAGCATAACCTGAATATACTTGAGCTTCTAAAATCTTGATTAAAATCTAATGACGGTGGTGGTGTGGTGGTTGGTGGCGATGGACGACCAAGAGAGGAGAAGAGAGAGAGAGAGAATTTAAGTGTATGTTTTTAAAGAGAGGAAGTGTAAGAATAAAATGAAATGGTGAAGATTGATTTAATATATAAGGTGAAGTGTATGCTTAATATGTAAGCAAAATAAGAATCCTAGGCTTGGGACCATTTGGAGACCAAGGTGAGAAAGTTAAGGAGGTGTGTCTTGTACCATGTAAGCATAAATCAAATATTTTGTGTTGGTTGTGTGGTGTTGACGCCAAGAAGAAGAGAAAAGAGGGACCAAACCATTTCATCTTTACTAAAAACAATTTGTGGGTACTAGGTTGTTATTAAGGGACAAAATGTTTAAGGAATGTGTGTTTGTGTGTGTGGTTTTTGACGTGGGCAAGAGGGAAAGGAAAGGGGGACCAAAATATCTTCCAATGGGTGGTGAGGGGAAGGGATAACCACTAGCTCTATACCTGCCATTATGTTTTCCTATTTTGGTAGGAAGTTTGTCTTGTGATTCAAATTTGATAATGGTATCCTAAGAGGTATGTGTATGTTGGTTTCGGTTGCAGGAACTGAAGCCAAGGGAGGACCAAAAGTGACCTCCCAACATTCTAGGATACCATGCATACATGTATTTAATTTCAAGAGATCCAAGCACAACAAGTTATTGTATTCACGAAACACCTCAACTACTGAAAATACGTAATACGTTCACGAAAATTTCGGAAAATTTTAAATATCAAATTAAACATAAAAAAATGTGATCACTGACGAAAGACTACGCCCAAATAGAAACCCGAACTTACGGGGTGACGATTTATCGATAATGACGGACAACCTCCGGTTAACGTAAAAAATTAAACGAAACTCATAAAATTTTATAAATATCAAACTGAAGGGAAACGGCTAAGTCATGATCGTAAAATTAGGAGTTGTGACATTTTTTCCCCATTAAAGGGCTTCGTTTGAAGCATCAGTGTGTTGGTATTGGATTTTTGGTTGTTTGTGGGAATTAGGTGGAGAATCTCCTTTGAAACTACCTTCACTTCTAGATGAATGACAAGGTTTTCGTTAGACATTTACTCTTTAGGTGTGTCACGTGAAAGGTTGCTATGGGCTTCTGCACTTTGTTGTTGCAGGGGTTCACGTCGTGATAAGCACTTCCGGGTTCCTACTCTTAGCGAGAATATTAAAAGGTTCAATATATATAGGGTTCAATTTTCCCAGTTGCTAAAACTGTGTCTCTCCTTTCATGGTCACACATCAAACATGACTACCTCAAGCTTGAAATTCCCAAAGGTTGTGTCCCACGTCAGAATAATTCCTTGTTGATGATCATGCTTACCCGCAAATCGTGTCATGATGCTTGTTGTCTTTGGAAGTCTTGTGTTAAAATATTGGCAATATTTTCTTTTTCCATGAGGTATTTCTGATTTATAAACTAGTTAAATATAAATGGCCCTCCTCGGTATATCTTCCCTCATCCTTAAAACATGTCAAGCACTTGTCGGAAAAGGTGGTGATGCCTGCTTTCATCACGGGCCATTTCTGAAATGCACATTAATATTATGAATATATCTTATGCAATCCTTGGTGGATGAAATAGTCAGATTTAGATTTGCGTGGCTTATTCATGATCATTCTCTTAAGTCTCTTGGCATGGTAACCACTCCTGATCTAGTGCGGGGAGTTTTTTAAGTTTTATCAAGACAGTTTAATTTCCTTGTCTCACTACCATGATGGTTTTCAATCCTTTAAATGTTCTCTGTCTTGAGAGATTCTACTTGTGCCTTGTGAATCTTGTGGCTGGTAGTTTTGAATTATGATCATCACTAATCCTCTCACCCGGCTTAGCTTGTTCATTTTTGCTTAAGAATCTACTACAAGTTTGCTTTTCCAGGGTGTATTAAATCTTATTTAAATCGAAATCACTGAGCATTCCTTAACAATCTAGATGGTCTAATTCAATTCCTTTTGATCTAGAATGTGTTGTAATCTTGTGGTTTTGGTAAAGTGGTTTTCCTCATATAGGTAGTGTTCCTAAATCTTGGTGAGTAACGCTATTTGCTCCTAATTCTAGGTCGGCCATTACTTGTGTCTGTGTAGTTCCTTCTGATTCGTCATTAATTTTTCTGATATCTGTTTGGTTAGAGGTTTCCCATATCCTAGAGAAAACTTTTGATAAATCGTCAAGTTATAACTGAAAAGACCTAAGAGTTTTCGTATCTTCGTTGGAGTCGCAGACTGTTGTCTAATCTTAATGACTCAATCTTGGCGGTGGTGGTATCGACGTGAATGCCTTTTGATTATCAACAACGTGGCCAAGAAATTGCACTTTTAGGAGTCAGAATTGCACGTAGGGAATTTGACGTATAATTCCTTATTCTTAAGCAATCCCCAAGAAAGCCTTAAAGGCGTTCCATCGTACTCCTTATTTCTCGCTGAGCATAGAGGGATATCATCGATGAAATACTATGTGAATTTAATCCAGTATGGTTTGTTACACCCGATTCATGAGATCCAATGAATGCCTTTGGTGTGTTGATCAAAACCAAATTGCATGACCCGAAATGCCTTAAAGTGTTCATAACGGGTCCTATATTGCGGTCTTAGAATATCCTTTTCTCGAACTCTAATTAATGGTCACTAGTCCCTAGCCGATTTTTGAATATAACGTAATTCTTGTAGTTGATCGAAAGATCATCTATACTTTTTTTTAGGTAACAAGGTAACGGTTCTGCACAGTTAGCTTGTTTCAATTTCTTCAGTTGTCTGTGTATATCTGGAAGGATCCATCCTTCTTTTTGACGAACAACATCGGAGCTCCTGGGGTAAGGATACTCGGTACTTACAATCCTTTTGAGTATCCGACATACTACTGCCAGAGATGGTCAACTCTCTTTCTCTCACAACATTACATGGCTCTCCGAGTCTCAAGTTATCCCGCTACAACGTACCAATCCTTCAAACAACTTGCTTTCTAGCAACTATCGGTGCATAATCATTTCCTATTGCTTCGAATCGTTAAGGTTTCATCACCTAAGGGGATAGAACGATCTTTTTAATAAGAATTTTCATGGGTTGGTACTTTGTAACCCATTCCTATAGGATGATACGTCGTAACTTACCTAAGTCCTACAGGCCTTAAGTCTAATTTTGAATAGTTGGTTCAGAAATTCAGTGTACAATCTTAAATGATGGTATTAATTCCTATGACATTCCATTGGCTAACCCTATTTCCATACAGAGTATAGTCGCTTAAGTGTCTACGGTAGATGGGACGATTTCACGTAAAGGCCAAATATTAAGGAGGTGAGGCTTCTAATCAAACTAGGTTAATGTTCTTGCAATTAATTGTGTCCAGTGCTTTCACTTCAGGTCCATCAGAAGTTTGTGTCGGTTAGAGAATCTCATAAATTACTCGATTCTAACTCACGAAAAAGGTTTAAAATATTAAAGGACATCTCCTAGGTCTTCGAGTTATCATCTAATTAAAAAAGGATAGTGTCGGTTACATGCTAAAGTTCTTTACATTTCATATTTATCGTGATACAGGTGTAGCGTGATTTGGTCTCTCAGCTAAGGGGGTTGGTGTGTTTCTATTTGATAGATGGGGAAATATCTATTGGTTTCTGGCGCTTTACACACGAGTAGACATGTAACCAAACGGGATATGAATACGCAACAAATATTATCTATAACGGTAATTATATAATTTCGTAGCAAATGTAGAGAAAAGAAAGAAAATAAAAATGGGAAAGTTAGGGTAAATTGACAAAATTTTTTGGGGGACTACTCCCAACATAGCATGGTCCTCCCTGAATTATACATAGGTGATCAGGCTTTGTATTTTAAGGATAACGATGCAATGTTCATTTCGTCAAAACTAGTGATATGTTTAAAATCTTATAGGGTATAAACGTTATAGTTTATAAGGTAGCAAAACAGTTCGTAATAATGAAAACAAGGTAGTTTATATAACGACACAAGATATTTTGTAAAATATCAGAAAATGTTTTATGAGGGGATAGCAAAATAGTTTACGAGAAAATTACGTGACGGTTTATAATATAACAGTTTGGGGGTTTATAATATGGTATCAAATAGTTTACGAGTTGACAACCCAAAACTTTATAAAGTGACAACGTATTACTTTGTAAAAGACACGAAGTAGTTCATAAGATGACGATGAAATAGTTTGTAAATTAACAGCGAATAGTTTATAATGACAACGAAATAGTTCATGAGGCGACAACGAAATGGTTTGTAAGATGACTGCAAAGTAGTTTGTAATGGGTTAACAAAAGAGTTTATAAATAACCGTAAAATAGGTTATAAGATGAAAACAAATTAGTCCATTAAATGATAGCCAGATAAGCTATAAGGTAATAGTAGGATAATTATAAGAGATTGACAAAACGGTTTATAGAATGGTATCAAAATAGTTTAAAAGGTGTTAGCAAAATGGTTTATAAAATAATGGCAGAAGAGTTAATGAACGACGACAAAATAGGTTAAAAGATAAGGACAAGTTAGTTTGAAAAGTGACTGTAAAAGTAGTTATGAGATGACACTAGAACAGTTTATAAAACAACGGTGAGACAGTTTATGTTAATGAAATAGTTTATAAGATTCCCACCAAAAATGGTTTATAGGATGACAGGAAAACGGTTTATATAAAATACTAACGGAATGGTTTATAAGATGATAGCAAAATGGTTTATAGGGTGACGACGTAACAGTTTATAAGATGGTAACAAAATGCCTTTATAGAATGGTAGTAAAATAGTTAATACGCTGTCAGCAAAATGGTTCGCACGATTCAGATTTAGGCAACCACTCTTGTAATGTCCCGATTTTCCACACTCATAATAGGTATTTTAGGTTTCTAATTTGCCACCGCGGCCTCTATGTTGTTATCGAAATAGGTGTCCTACAATCTCTACTCATATGGTCAACTCTCTTGTAGTTATTGCACTCCACAGTGCATGGCCGAGTGTGGTGCAACTTACGCTTGTTGTAGAAGGGTAACTTTACTACATATCCATTTTTGTTATTTTGGTCTAGCGATGTAAGCTCTCACGACCTTTTGTCGTTTATTTCGTTGTTGGCATTCCTTACCACTTTGGTTTCCTAATGTACGACCTAATCCATTTAGTTGCGAGCCAAGTGGATTCTTTCCTCATAAACAACAATAACTTTAATAGCATTACCAATTCGTTGGGTTATAATACACTCGATCCTCGTGGAACTCATTCATTGTCTCGTTGTCGGTATTTTATTCAATATCGAACGGATTAAACGAAATAAAATAAGTCGAATTTCAAAAGTCATGTTCCCAAAAAGAAATGGACTGTTATGAGGTGATGGGTTAAAGTTGTATGCGAGTTAATCAACATGTTTCTAGAAGTTAAGAGATGTAAGAAGAGTTGAGACGTGACGAGATGACGTAGGTGTTTCAACAGTATGGGGCGGGTGTTCAAAGTCGTCTTCATAGTCGAATAGTAGGATAATCAGTGGGGTTGACAGACTGTAACGGGTTTTAAAGTTATGTAAAACGCTACAATGTAAGGTCAAGAAAAGTTATAAAGATCATTGTATTATTCATGATGTTTTAGAAGTAAACGAGACAATTGTTTCACTCGGAATGTCTTAAAATAAACAAGACCATTGTGTCATTCACAATGTCTTAGGAATACACGAGACCATTGTTTCACTCATAATATCTTAAAAATAATTTAGTATTTATATAGACAACTTCTATATAACAAGCGGGGAAATATACGTAAGAAAAACATAAACGCAGGAAACGATAAAAGTAGGGCAGAGGTAAGCTCATAACATAGTATGCTCAAGCAAAAATGGTACTCATGTATATGCCATAGCAAAAGCACGTATAAGGCACACATAAAAGTACGTAAAGATCACATACTGGTTATAGACCAGACCTAGTATATACTACCTGGTTCTCTATAACCTTGGCTCTGAATACCAATCTGTCACACCCCCAAACGGGGCCTGGACGGAATACGTGTCCGGGGGCGTAACGTCATAATATACATCGCACAAAGTACAAAGAATGACCACTAATGGACGTTTTGAAAACCATAACTCGTTGTATTTATATAAAATGGATAAGTCTTACAAGATTTGAAATGAAATTTAAAACGTTGCGGAAGCATAATTAAGTTTTCAAAAGACAACGAGTATGAATGATAATAAAGTCTTGAAAGATGATATCATATTGCACGTAGACTCCACATAGCACATCAGAGAAGTCCAAAGCTAAGCACCTGAAAAACATGCTTAAAACGTCAACATAAAGTTGGTGAATTCATAGGTTTAGTTCAAACGTAATTAGTGTGGACCACAAGTATATCAAAACGTATGCGACAGTTATAACAGATACAACTTCACATAAAAAGGTATTTACGTTGCACTAAGCTCATGATACCGACGCTCAATTCACGTAGCATATAACATGCCAAATAATTGCTTGCCCTTACAGGTGTCCGACCAAAGACCACCTAACCAGTTTCGACATGACATATATCCGTTAGTTCTTGGCAAACTCGAACTAGTAAGTGCTTCTTACCCGGATAGGGATAATTAGTCCCAATAGATCTATTTATTCACTCGCTCTCCCTTAACCGGTCCTCCGGTCAAGAAATTAACAGTTCATGATAATTCGGGCAATAGTGGTCTAAACGCTACTTAGGCAACACGTAAACAAACATGAATTTTCTTCACGTATAGTAACTTGTGTCCAGTTTAAAAAGCAAGCAATGTTTCTCCCCCCAAGTTATAAACAATTAGTCAAAAAAATTTAAAAGTGAGGCTAAGAACCACCTTGATAGGTGAATCAAGAAAATATCTAGAATAAAATCACACGATAACGAATGACGGTTCGTATAGACAACCTATGAAATGAAGGTTTGGTTTAATATCGGAGTAAACGCATAATTGCGGATAACTTCATTAAGCATAACTAGTGTACTTTTGAAATAATTTATAAAAAATTAAACAGCTTGTGATCGTATAATAGTTAAAATGTTTTCGTAAGTAAATTGAGTAAATAATAGTACGTATATTAATATTATATACATATAAATGTCTAAGTAAAAATATATATTTTTACTTAGACATTTATATTTATATATATATATATATATATATATATATATATATATATATATTTATATATATAAATATAAATGTCTAAGTAAAAATATATATTTTTACTTAGACATTTATATGTATATAATATTAATAAGTTAAACACATTTTTAGAAATATATATTTTTACTCATAACGTCCAACGTTCAAAATAAGTTAAACGTATAGCGTTTAAGTGGTACACTATTAAATAAGCTATTCATGAACTTATTCAATAAGCTACACCATAGCTTTACGTCTTGGTGTATTGTATTTATGTTGGGCCTTGGCCCGTTAAGTCTAAAAATGTAGTTTTACTTATCCATATAGTCCGATAAGCAAAACATTAAATAATAAACACGCGACTTAATAATAAGCTATCAATAAGCTCGTAATAAGCCACAATAAAATAAGCCGAACCACATAAGCTCAAGAATAAGCTCGTGGTGTTGGTCTTGTATGTGGGACGCGGCTAAAAGCCCTAGCAAAACATATTCGGGCTTATTTATTAAGCCGAATAGGTTTACCATTTGTCCTTTCAAAATAAGCTAATAAATATAAGCGGAAACAAAATAAGCTAAACAAACACTTCTTCTTTCTTTCCTTATTTGGGCCGAACCAAATATAAGCCCATTAAGCTCAAAATAATCAAATAAGCTTTTCTAAAAGCTTATTAATATAAGCCGAATATAATAAGCTATGACATACCATTTTTATTATACAAAAATAACCACGATCACAAAACTATACTTTCCTTATATTTCATTTTATTATTTTCGAACCATAAGCATAACCTTTTAAGGTTTATGTAGTTTTAAAATCTTTGTTTTTACAAAATAAGTTGTACAACTAGTAAGTATGCATCAAGATGATTAGGAAAGTACAAGTTATTAGAAGATTTGAAGACTTACAAAGATTGAAGGTTTTTAGAAGGATGAACAAGACTAAAACAACCCAAATGTTGTTTAACAAATACCCGAATGATACAAATGATCAAACCTTCAACAAATCTTCAAGAGTTTTTGATCAAAGATGAAAATTTTATGGATTTATGTATGTGTGTGTGTTTTTCGTGGCTAGGAGGAACAAGAGAGCAAGAGAAAACTCAAATGTTAAGTGTGTGTGAAATGTGAATGAACTATGAGATGTAATATGGTATATATATACAAAGTTTGCTTCACACACTAAAAGTGTGTTTGTGTGTGTGCCGTGGGATAGGACAAGGAGGGAGAGGGGACCAAAATGATCTCCCAATCACAATGGTTCTAGGACAAAAATGATAGTTGTAACTTGTCTTATTGTTTTTGAAATTCAACTTGGCATCCAAGGTTCACATGGGGTGTTTGCTTGGACAAACAAGACAAGGGGGGCGCCAATAAGGTATATCAATATTTAAGATGCTAGTGCTCCTTGTTTGATTTAATTTCCAAGCCTTCCATGCATATGCTTATATTTTAAATAAATCACGATTCACGCAAGTAACAAAACGAATAACGGTATCTCCAAAAATTATGAAATTTTAAATATTGCCTTAAAATATAAAAACGTGGCTATTGCCAAAATACTACAATGTTTGGTGTCCTGGTTCGCTCCCGGAGACGATTCTCAGATAAAAGCGAGAAAACTTCCCGGTTAACCATAAAAGTTAAACGAAACTTTAAAATTTTAAATTAGCGACCGGTAACGGCTAAAATATTAAACAGAAATTTACGGGGTGTCACAAAGAAGCTTCAGGAGAATGTCGAGATTAACACTAGGAACCAAAACGCCTCACTTAAAAACTTAGAAACCTAGATCGAGCAGTTAATAACCGAACAACATCATTATTCCGAGGAAATAAAATCTGAACAAAGCAAAGGAATTAAAATGTTTGAAGATAAGGGGACCTGCTCTCCCAAGAAACTTAAGAATCTCCATGGAATATCCTTCCTCTTTGACTCCCAGGAATAAAACACCAATGATCAACTACCTACGAAGGAATCTAGTCCAAGACATTTTACGCTTCCCTACACCATCGGTAACTTTAATTTTTATGCTATGGCCGATTTAGGAGCTAGTGTAAATGTTCTACCTAGGAATATTTTTGAGTATTTGAAATTAACAAACCTTAGTGAAACCGAGATGCTAGTGGAAATGGCAGATATGAGAAACAAGGCACCACTTGGGCTAGTTAGAGATATACTCGTAAAAATTGATAAATTCGTGTTTCCATCTGACTTCGTAATTCTAGATCAAACCCCCAATTCAACTGTCATTTTATGAAGACCCTTTTTAGCCACCGTTCACGCCTAGATTAGTGTTTTTGAAAAAGAAATATCAGTAGGGATAGGTGACGAAAGGGTAACGTTTAACATAAATAGGAATGACCATAACTTCGCCCCAACTGAGGGAATCTTTATGTTAAACTCAATTAAAACTGATGAACCAATCACTAAAAGATTGAAGATAAGTGATGACACTACTACAACACATTTTTGTAAACATATTATACAAGAATGTGATAAGGACTTTAAGGCTTGGCCATCCTGTAGCCCATTTAGGAACAAATGTGAGGGAGGGGCAGAAATTTATAAGGACACAATGAGCTTGGTAAAATAAAATATTGGTTTTTCCCTAATAACCACGAAAGGATGGAAATGAAAGGAGGTGGAGTATCATTTCCAAACTTTTTAATGATAAGATATGGTAGCTGTCAGGTAAAGGATTCTGTTTGGAGTGAAAGGTATTCAGAATGGTGTAATGAAAATTCTCATGATGAGAAACCTAGGCCTAGAGATTACACTTTTAAAGAATGGGTAAAGCTTAAGAAAGGACACCTAGACATAAGTAAATCAGTTAGGAAAGATTTATTTAGATTATAGGTGATTGATCAGTTTACTAAGGTATTAGATCCTGATAAAGACCCTTTAGAAAGATGTTTAGATGAATACAATTGGGTATTCCATAAAGAAATAGAACAACTTGCCGATGAATACGAAATAAATATTAGAGAAAAAGGTCAAGTTCTTGAAGAAATATAGAAAAAATGTAAAAGAGCTTGATGTAAGAATAAAGATTGGTGGTATGATTACTGGTATGAGGATGAAGAAAAAACAGAATTAGGTAGTGAAGATTACAATCCACCAATGGTGCATACAGAAACATTTGAAGTAACAAAATATAAGCTCAACAACGGATGTAGCTTCATATGTGTTAGTGGTGATAATAATGAAACCCTGTCCTTGGGAAGGAAAAATGGATCAAGGTTTAAGAAAATGATAATGGAGGAAATGGAAGAAGTCCTCGGGAATGACGGAGAGGACTTTGACGATGAAACGTAGAATGGTCATGAGTCTAACTTAAAGAATCGTTAATAAACAAATGTGCTTGTTGGGAGACAACATGTCCTTTATTTAATGAAATTTCCTTTTTGCATTAGTTGGTTTGCATTTCTCTTACTTTGTTTTACAGGATCCAACAGCTAGGAGGCAATTATCGAGACCGGCTTGACTTAAAATTATGTGGTAACCTTGTTGAATCTGCAGCAGTTACGACGTAACCACCTAAGTTACGCCGTAACCACTGAAGTTACGATGTAATCTATTTCATGGTTACGCCGTAACACCTTAAAACTTAAAATTTTTACCACTTGATTACGACGTAACCACTAAGGTTACGCCGTAACCTTCTTCTGAAATCCTAAAAATTTAAGTTTTAAACATGTCTAAACCTTGTATACGTAAATGGACTTTGTGGGTATGTTCTCTGGAAGCCCTCACGAGACTAAACTCGTCTACTTGGGCCACCAAGTGGTTTAAAAGGCTTGTTGCATATGCTAAATGCAATCGTGATTCCAACGAAAGTAACTTAGGTTTGTATTTCCTGTACACTTCATAATTCTTGTAGAACGATTTTATACTTTGGTTTGTTTTGTGATTACAGAGGATAAAGAGCTTGCGGGAAGACGGAGATAATCTAAAAGATTTTCGCCAAATTCCAAATCTCAAAGCAATGCCCAGGGAGTTTCTTGTCTTAATTCTACTCTTGTCCTTTTAGCTTTTCGTTTCATTAATTTACAATAGCAATTGTATAAATACAAGTAGGATGGTATGGGATATTTTGGATAGAATTAATACTTAATAATAGTTTTTGCCTATTGATTTTCTGTTTTTCTTTGAAAATTATGCCGAATTTTAAATTTTGACAAATTATTTTTCATTAAATAACTAGAATTAAATCTTTGCCGAATACACATTACCTCTTTATTATTACTTTGTGAGCTTTAAGCCAATATCTCGTTTTCCATCATATTACTCAAAATCCACCAAAATAATTAAGTTTGCCAGTAGTATTGTAGCTTTAAGAACATGGCATGTACATCATTCGAGACCTAATATGATAGCAGGAATAGATAGATCAAGAAGGCAAACACTTAGGAAAATCATCCAAATAGCCCTACTATTGTGTGTGTTTATCGACTTGTTACACCGACTTGTCTGACCTCCTATGCTAAATCCTTTTGTTGCACTCATTTCTTAGATGCAATATAACCCATAGATCACCCTTGTTAAAGAATCCAATCAAGTTTTTCCCCAATTATAAATGTATCGTAACCCTAATAGTCTATAGTTATTTTTGTATTGAAATCTCTGGCTACTTAATTCCATGGTTCGGGGGAATGGAAACAAAAATTTTATGCATTCGTGAAGACCAATCAGTTATAGATCTACAAAGGACCCCCCTAAATAATTCACTTTGGACGTAGTTCAAATCTCAAGTAGGGGATGTGCTATAATAATCAAATGTGTCAAGGGGCCATAATTTAAAAGATATAAACTCCTGTAGCAATGCATGTTTATAAAGAATGAAGAAAAGAAGGTGCAACTAAAAGCCACCCATGTTAGGGATGGCACTTGTGGGTAATAGGTATGGGTTCATCAAACCCATCACCCGAACCCGTGACTTTTTTCTCACCCACCACCCACCCGTCACCCATCAATGGGTACAACTTTTTACCCATACCCATGTCTGTGGGTATCCATCACCCGTGGGTTTATGAAATAGAACAAAAATCATAAAACCATGATATGTAAACTAACTATGAAAGTAGGTAAAAAGAAATCATAAAAATTTTCTAATATCAAGTTCGCAAAATACTAAAATGAATGTCTGAAACAAATAAAAATTAATCATCATTACAACCAAGATCCATAACAATAACTAGAGATATAAACATGTAAATCTTTTGAAAGTTTGATATTCAATATTCAATATTTAGTCTTGTAAACTCAAAAAAAAAAAAAAAAATTTTGGTTAGTTTACTGTAAAGACTAGAGATCTTAGAAGTTTTATTAAATATAATACCAACAACCTCACCAAATTTAAAGTAGTAATAAAATAAAATTTATTTTTAACACCAATAGTTAACGGGTATACCAATAGGTATTTAGACGGGAAACACTCGTGGGTTCTTAAATGTGGTTACAAATCCAAATTGGGTATGCATACCCGTCACCTCACCGCCACCTACCGATGGTATAAATTTTCACCCACTACCTACCCGTGGATGAAAAAATAACAGGATTAACTGCCCATTTATGTGCGGGTACCCATGGGTTATGGGTTTTTTTCGCCCGTTGCCATCCCTAACCCATGTGCTAAAGAATGTAAAAATTGTGCAAAATCAATACAAATAGTAGCTAGTAGCCCATTATTGCACCAAGACATCTCAATAATTTATGAAGAATAGTGCGAGTGTGGCCCATTATATACAAGTCCAACAATATTTATTGAAGAAAGGAGCATATAAGCCCATTATTAATTGAAGAACAGAGTTTTAGACTTAAACTCTTTCTTTGGACCATTGATGAACAATGGCTAGTTATGGACAACCTTAGATTTACTTTAGACTATTTGTTTTGTGTTTTTATTAACAACCATTAAATGGTATCCCATGACCCAATCCCAACCTCTTTATCACCATTAAGGAAGTGGGTAAAAAAAGGGGGGGAAGAGAATACCATATTACCCTTGTTGACTTTGAGAATTATTTAGACCAAAATTCTAACTGTACAGATTTGTGTACTTTCCAAGCTTATATGAAACATAGCTATGACTGTGCAAATTAGCGATCAACACCAAGAAAAGAAACACAGACAAGTTGAAGTTGAGAGACTTATTTTATCTCCTTTTCCGTTGAGGGTGTTCAGATTTGATGTTTTCCCTAGCATAAGTGGTTTTATAGATACATTCTTAAGTTTTCTTGAGGAGATTTCTTTTATGAAATGTCTAACATTCAACTTGAGGCAAGCTGAAAGTCAAGTGGGGGATATTTGATATACATCAAATATTTAATACTTTAGTGGCAAAATACCCCCTATATTACCTGCAAAAGTTTCACTAATGCTTGAAAATGAGATATTTTCTATCATTTTGTAGTTTCTAGGTGAAATGCAGGAAAGTGACAAGAAACAAGGAAAAAGGACTCAAAGGTATCAATAATTGAAGAATGTTATAGACGCAAATGCACAAAAATGGTTACGCCCGAAACATAATTAACAAGTACGAAGATCAGGGACAACCTTACGACATAACACCATATCTAGTTACGCCGTAAACATGAATTTGGAAGGAAATCTTACCATAGATAGAGTTACGGCGTAACACCCTATATGGGTACGCCGTAACCATGAAGATCCACAAATATGAAAGGAAGATCACGTACTTATAGACATTATTTGAAGGTTACTGTGTAACACCATATCTGGTTACGCCGTCATAACTGCTTAAATATGAAATGCCGTGTAAGAAGGTTCCGGCGTAACACCTTTATTAGTTACGCCGTAACAGGTTTGATACCTATAAATAGAGGCCTCATTCAAGCTATTCCGACATCACTTCCTCCACAGCCAATTGGAGAGGCGACTTAGGCTTCCAACCTTCAAAGAATTCCACCTGGAGTCCAAGGGAGATCACACTTTACTTACTTTTTGTATTTAATCGTTCAAATACAAATACTGTAAGAATTATGAGCATTCAATCTATGATTACTTTTATTTCTTGTTGTGTTTCCGTTACCATGAGCGGCTAAGCACTTAAAGTGCTGGCCTAGTTATGTAGTTACTTTTGTTATGATTGTTTCCTGTTAGATTATGGTTTCGTTAGATATTCCTTGACTATCGTGTAACCCTGGGTTTTGGTAGTACGGGTGGTTTGGACCTGTCTTGCCCCATTATTAGATTATCTAGTCAATATGGGATCCATCGGGTACTAGGGAGGATCTATGACTCTGACCCCTGGTGTAGGAACTAACCGGTCTCCACACTTATCACTTAATATACTTAAAACACATTGGAACTCTTTCAAAGAGGGTTAATAATCTGTATAGGTTATTAGATCAGTTTTGGGAATAGTTGGGATTAATCACTACAACCTGGACAACCTACCTCCCAGACGATTTGGGACTGATTCGAAATCGTAAGGAGTATATGATATACTATATATGCATATTCAAGTCTATCGACCTTAGAAACCACTACTGAAACCATAGTTTAACATTGCACAGGAAAACGTTTCCATAACAATAGTAATGAAGTAACTAGGTTAGCACATTTTCTCTTTTGATATCCCCAACTCTTTTTATTTTTAGTATTTAATTTTATTGTTATTTTTAATTCCTTTCAATTCAAATCAAAAACAATTTTATAAACATGACATTTTAAATTAAAACTAATTACAACTTAGCTCTTGGGACGACCTCGGGTTTACCATTCTATACTACCCATGATCGGGTTCTCTGTCCGTTAGTGCGTTGTCAGGTAGATTGAGTTTTATAAATTTAAAACTTGGTAAAAATATATTTTAAAATAAAATACGCATCAAGTTTTTGGCGCCGTTGCCAGGGAGCTAAATATTAGAATTAATTTGATTATTTCATTATTTCTCTTCTTTCCCTAAACTCTATATCTGCAGGAACTATGGAAGGAGTAGACGTCGATACTCTCACCATGGAACAATACTTAGCATTGTCACGAGAAAACCAAGAACCGGGCATGGTTAAACTTAAAATCGGAGGCAATGTCAATTTTGAAATCAAGAGTTAATTCATGCGCGAATTGAGGGAAGACACTTTCTCTGTGAACAAAGACGAGGCTGCTCACGATCACATTGATCAGGTCATCAGCATCGTTGGCCTATTCAAT
>BQNB010115164.1:0-21613 GCA_026074375.1 Tanacetum coccineum
CATCATCAAGTGAAGAAGTATTACACCTTTGTGTGTTGTTGCAATCTTATTGCATCCATATCATAACTTGTAAATCATTTGTAAATCTTGTAAAGTTGTGTAGTTGTTAGATCTTGGTGATTATTGTAAGTATAGTTAGATCTTGGTGATCTTTCCTTATAGTGTTAGTTAGGTGTGATTATAGTAGTGGCTTGGTAAAGTAGTGGTGTGAAGAAAACTAAGGTGTGAAGAGGTGTGTAGTCGTGATCAAGTCGTGAAGTCAAGTTGTGTAGTGAAGTTGTGAAGTTGTGGTAGATTGGTTCTAGCTTAGATTAGAACTCGACATCTAGCTTAGTGTCGGAAATCAAGATAAGCATAAGTTGTGTAAGATTTTCTCCGCCATAAGGGAGCTTGTTGACATAGTGAAGAAAACTCTCGAGTTCGGTGCTCGAGGAGTGGAGTAGGGCGAAGAGGTGCTTCGTTACCGAACCACTATAAATCATCGCGTTGTGGCTTTGATTGTTCCCGTACTCTTATCTCTTGTCATATATTATTTTCTCATACTATCCTATTAATTGTTTAGTTAAGTATATTGTTCATATTGTGTAAGTGTTGAATTCACATAAAGTCGAATCTAGAATTTTTACAAACACTTTAAACATTAAATTAAAAAGCGGTAAACTATTCATCCCCCCTTTCTAGTTTTCTACAATTGGTATCAAGAGCTACGGTAATCAAGCCTTTTTAAAATATATTGTATTTAAAACTTGAAATGATCTATGGAATCAGAAAAATATTTAGAAGGGCAATCTATGCAAAGACCACCACTATTTGAAAGTGATGGATTTATTTATTGAAAAAATAGATTCGAAACTTATGTGAAGTCAAAAGATCTAGATCTTTGGCATGTTATTACCGATGGTGATTTTCCTCCTATTCAAAATAATCCGAACTAAAAAATGATAATGTTGTACCTTTTCATAACGCAAAACGTGATCTTAAAGAAACTTGCAAAAATAATTGAAGCCTAATATTGTAATTTATATGCCTTGCACGTAAAGTATTGGAAAGAATTTTTTTGTGTCAAACCGCAAAGAAATTTGGGATTACTTTGTTAATCACTCATCAAGGTAATAATCAAGTCAAAGCTAACAAAATAGATCTTCTTGTTCAACAATATGAACAATTTATGATTCCGGAAGAGGAGTCAATAGATAATGCATTTGCTAAATTTAACACTATTATTACTAGTCTAAAAGCACTTGATGAAAGTTTTTCTAGCAAGAATTGTGTTAGGAAATTTCTTAGGGAATTACATCCTAAATGGCATGCAAAAGTCACGGCGATTGAAGAATCAAATAATCTAACAACTCTATCACTTGACGAACTCATGGAAATTTGAAGGTTTATGAAGAAGTAATTAAGAAAGATTCTGAAACCGTCAAAAGCAAAGAGAACAAAGTAGATCTATTGCCTTGAAAGCTAGAAGGAATCTAGTGATGATGATAGCTCAACCTCCGATAGTGAAGATGAAGAATGTGTCAGGTCATAAGAGGACTTCAAGAAATTTCTTCAAAAGATAAGATCGATTCGTAGACATGCACATGAAGAAGAAAATCATACCCAAAGAAATAAGACGACAAAAATGGCAAAGGCCGAAAGAAAATTCTTTAGGTTGTGGAGATCCAATTTCATTCTCATCGGGAGATTGTCCGAAAACTATCAAAATATCAACAATCAAAAAGGCTGTTTGTTGAGGATCTTGGGAGTGATTAGCGACGAAAGATGAAGATGAGACACAAAGACGAAAAGTGCCTTATGGCTAAGATTCTAATTGAGGTACTTTCGAAACGATACTTTGTGATGACAATCATTATTTAGACGAAAATGACTTAGATAGTGAATATAGTAGACTATGCAAAATAGGACTAAAAGTCATGGCTAAAAATAAACTCTAAAAACAAGCTAAAATAAGAATTAGAGAATGAAGTTACTAGAATTTAAAAGATAAATTATCTAGGTTAGAAAAAGGTAAGGAAGTAAATGAAGAATGCATTATGTCAAGACCTTAAGTTTGAAAATGAGAAGCTTAGAAAAGAAATATCTAGGCTAAATCAATTTAATGATAGCAGTCACTCACGTAAGAAAATAATAAGTTCTCAAAAACCTTTCGGAGATAAATCCGATTTAGGATTTAATTTTACCAAAGGGTCACCTAGCGAAACCAAATAAGTAAATTTTGTAAGAGCTCAAGAAGTCGAGTTGAAAAAAAAATTGATAGAATCAAACCCAACTCAAAAACTAAATTTATACCTTATTAAAAACATTACTAAAATTAGAGAAAAACTACAATTTTGTCCACTATTCTTTACCGTGTATAACACTTTGGTCCAATTTTTTTATATAATTTGCGGGTTTTTAAGCCATAACCGAGTATCCAAATTCACAATTGAGCAAAGTCTAACAAATTTTTGGATTCACATTTGAGCCAAAACCCAAGTAATCCATTTAACATTTGAGCCATATCAGATTTACGATATTGTTGATTTTGCTCATTGTGAAATGGATAACTCGGTTTTGGCTTAAACCCGCAAATTTTTAAAAAAATGGACCAAAAGTGTTTTTTAACCCGGTACATGATAGTGGACAAAATTATAGTTTCTCGTTTAAAATTTATATTGAATACAGTGATGATTTGAGGTAAAACGTTTTTAAAAACCTTCCTTAAAACCTGGAGTCGGATTTACTAAACCCACAATGAGGTCTAAAACAATCTTCTTTCCGAGAATGAAAAGAAAACTTAATCTCGTTTAAAAAAACCACCACACCTAGGGAGAGACCAATGTAGACCAAAATTATCTAACACTAATCACACAATGTGGAATCATCCACACCAAACCATGCTTTCCTCAACGTGAAGATGTTCATCGTGCGTGTGTTCGAATTCAAATACAAAAATATGTTCTAGAAAACAATAAACTTCAGACCCATAAAACGGTGGGGACCAAATGGTAATTCATCATATCTTCGAGGTTAATCATCTACAAGCATCTTTTGGCTCTTCGTCAAACAATTGGATGAACTAATATAGGATGTTCATAAAATCCTCATACTTAAGCTGCTACCTTGAGTTTTTAAAGGTAATTTCTCTTTAAGGCTAAGGTACGTCTCACTCTCTAATTACGTAAATTATAGATTGATATATGATATACTTAGTATTAGTGATAGATAGGAAATATGATAGTCACTAGAAATACCATTTGTTGGTTTTCTAGTTTTTAAAAGAATTTATTCATTGGGAACCATTCTTTCACATGGATTATCTATGAACCACTATAATGGAAATCTTTTATGGCCACGAACTCTCTTAGACGAAGAAACAATGAGTTAGGGATAATAATTAACATAAAAGTAGGATTTAATTTTGCATCTGGAAAAGTCTAAACCACAATGGATGAAATCCCTCCCCGCCTAAAACATCAATTGAAATGATTGAGTTAGCTGAGAGAAGACTATTGAGGTTAGTTAAACAAAACCCATAGGCAATGATCTTAAAGACATTTCATTAGTATAATAATCAAATTGTAAATATGAAAGAATCTATAAACTCGTCCACCTAGAAAACGATATTGGTAATCTAAATCAAAGAACTCTAGGTCGCAAGCTCAAGTCACAAAGCAATTAATTTTGATTCATTTTCTACAATGAAACTAAAAAAAAAATATAAACGAGGACATTAAAAGAATGAAAATCTGGGGGTAATGGGTCATGCAAGAGGGACACTAAACTAATTTAAAACATATGAGTTTGGACACTAGTCACAAAAATCCCATGGATATGACCATTATAGGAACAAAATGGGTATATAGAAATAAACTCGATGAAAATGGCGTCGTAACTAGAAACAAAGCTAGGTTAGTCGCCCAAGGTTATAATCAACAAGAAGGAATTAAATATGTGATGAATCAATATCACCGTAGCTTATATAGAGTCCATAAGAATACTTTTAGCTTATGCTTGCGCACTAGACTTTAAGTTATACCAAATGGATGTGAAGAGTGCATTCCTTAACGGTTTTATCAATGAGGAGGTTTACGTGGCACAACCTCCGGGATTCATTGTGTAGCATCTCGTATTTTACGGTCAATATTTTAACCGAGCTCTAAATTCTATTCCTAATTTTTATGGAATTTATTATTTTTGGTTTTAGCCTTTTTAACGAAAATCGTTGTTTTAGCTAGGTACGAATCGTGCCTTGAATATTTATCCTTTTTAGCATTTGAGAAATCGATAAATTTCATATTTTAGCTTTGGAAGCTTATTTATTCTTATTTTAATATTTCTCGATTTTTCCCGCGTAATTGCCGAAAACCGCGTCAAAAAAATAATATTTTTGCAAGTTTAGCATTTAAACCACATATTTTGGGCCTGAATGATAATAAAAATTAATAAATCAAAAAAATTAACCAAACACCCTCCTTAATTTTAGTCTCTATCAAAACAACAAAACAAACACCCCTTTATTTAACTCTCCTACTTAAACGGACATTACAAACACTCATTACTTCCCTTCTTTTATTTAAACTGTACACTAATAAATGATACTAACAATAAAAAAAATTATGAAAGCCCACCCCAAGCCCAATAAAGGCCGACCCAAACCTTTCCCTACATAGGGACGATTCGATCAAAACACACACACTAACACTCAGACAACAAAAATATCTCCTGCTCCTCTCCTCCCTCTCTTCTTGGCCACGACTCACAAACACCTAAGAAGGGTTTCACCATCTTCAATCTTTGATCTAATTCAAGTATACAAGAGTGATTATCAAGGTTATCTAAGGTGCTTTTACAGATCAATCCATCAAATTTCAAGAATTTAATCAAGAATTAAAAGTTGGGTTTCAAAATATAATTTGGGGTTTTTCAAGATCTTCATCATCTCTTTTTGTTCTTCATCTAGTAAGCTAAAATCTTGAACTCTTTCTTTTATTCTCTTATCTATTTATATTCTTGATTCATAAGTCCATACATGCATATGTCTAATTTTATATCTAGAATCCATGAATTATAGATGCATAAAGTGTTATTGAGGTTTGGTTGATAGTTTGAGATGATTAGTGAATGGGGTTGGGCTAGTAGGAGGTTATTGTGAAGTTGTGGTGAAGTGAAATTGGTGTTTGGTAAGGTTTCGGGTTAGGCGAATTAATGCAGAAAATCGGACAGCCCCTTGTGGGTGTCGAGATTATTTTCAAACTAAGTTTAGGCTTAAGAATATGGTAAAGGATGTCCGTAGCTTCGATTCGATAGGTCGTACGTCTCGTAATTCTTAAAAACAAATGGAATGGTAAAATTATTCATAGGGTGTTTTTATGCAGAATTTTTGGTCACCTTGCGAGTACCATATGTTATCCCATGTATTTAATCCATTACACAACACTAATCTTTACCAAATTGCTAGAAAATAAGATAGAATCTTAGAGAGAGAAATAAAGAAAGAAAATTAGATTGAAGAGAGAAGTGGTGAGTTACAAGTTATGGGAAAAGTAACTAACACCCTTCACCAAGTGTGGTGAAGGGGTATTTATACCCAAGCCTTGGCGTTTTCTAAATGGGACGGGCTTGGATAACTTGGGCTTGAGCCCAAAAACGGGACCATATTTAGATTGACAATCCAAGCCGTTTTGAACCCGACTAGCCTTATTACAAACAAGACTAGTTGACTTTCTTAGACCGATAACATTTTGTTTGACTTATATATTAAGGGCTAACAATCTCCCCCAATGTTGAGGTCTCTTTCTTCAAACTTCTCTGTATCACCGATGACATTGAAGATATGAAGTTTAACGTTTATGCTTTGCCTTGTTATGGTCTTGTCTTGTTTGTAACGGCTTTGTTCATTCATGCTTTGTGATCTTGATTTTGAGCCTTTATCTTTTGACTTTGAGTTCTTGAGATCGTTATCTTGCATCATCTCCTTGACTTGAATCATCTTGATTTGACTTCCTTGATCAACTTGTGCTCTTGACCAACATGCTCATTCTTGTTACATTCTTGTTTGACATATATGATTATAAGTCTAACAATCTCCCCAATTGATGATTCTTTATTTGCTTGAGGCTCTTTGATGGTGGGGAAGATTAGAATCAACTATCTTGACGTTGAATGATTGACTTTTGAAAAGCTTGAGTATGAGCATGTGGTTTATGAATCGACTTCGCTGGATGAGGCTGCAACAATGTCGTTTGTCTGAAATAAAAACAGTTAGAATAAAAGATGAATTTGGCTTTGTCATTCATCTTGACTTCGGTTGCATTAACCTCCGGTTTCCCGTTTTATAGTATAAATACCTATTACCTGTGATCAGGTAGATTCAAAGAATCTCCTTGACAGGGTTTCCAGCTCAAAGCGTAGGATCTTCTAACACAGATGTATTAGATTCACCAAGCTTGCTAGATCTCTCATTCGAACGTCATCAAAGCAGTACAAACACGGTAACGAGTGAATTGATAGTTATATCTTTACTGATTAATTCGTCAATTCATTTACTGACCAAATTTGATAATCCAGTTAATCACAACGCTTGATTCATATAGAATCTTGCAAGTCACCTACCAAGAGCTTGTTTGATGTTGGCTCAAGCAGGATTTCCATCTTCACTGTGAATACTTAAGTATCACTCGGATGTTCTGGCAAGATCTCAAGGATAATGCGTAGGACTCTTTGTTATAACTTGTGAACTTTATGGTGTTCAACAAGTGTATTTTGACATTGTGTCCTAATGAGATTTATAATTTGATCTCTTCTTGGCTCTAGACTCGATTTGTGCACTTTTGGTTTTGGTAATCGGAGGCTGGAGCAGACTGCCACCTATTCAATATCAACAATCTCGGAGTGAGATGTCAATAGATAACGTGTGTATCTCCGTGACAAATGAGACAAGTTTCTTTTGAGAGAAACTCGAATGGCTGGGAAGGGTTGTGCATTGCATCACTGGGTCCATGATGTCGTCTTCAATATCAACAATCATCATTGTGATTTTGATAGATTATGTATTGACCCGGTTTCTGCCTAAGGTGTAAGGAGGGCTTCTTTCTTTTCACCCTTTGTCCATACATTTCTTTTTAATTCTTCAACCCCTTCAATGCTTACCAAGACGTCATTACTAACACCTTGTTGTGATTGTTCCAGTGTTGTCAATCTTAGTCGGGGGGGCATTTTTCCCTTATACACATCTTGCTCCATTCATACCTAAGGAGCTCAAAACTATTCTAACTATGGATTGTCCTTGGGTAGATCCCTCCGGTTCTGGTTGGATCGTAGGACTTATACCTAACCTTAACCACCTTATGACTTCGAATGTCGTGAAATTAATAGGTTGTTGGGTATAGAGATCGAACAATAAACCATTTTCTGACATTGTTATTTTCAAATACTCCCCCTACACATGTGCTCCGAGATTCAAAATTGTTTAGCACATGAAGGAAAGAGTTGCACTTAGAGTCTTAAAGATCACATTCGTCTATAACATATTTTAATCACATTTTCTCCCCTTATTTTAAATAATAAAACACTTAGTATTTGAAATACCAATTGATTAAAATTTGACATGAAAAATTTCATAGGGAGAAAAATTATACACGATATAGCATGAATTCAGAATTCGATTTGCTCCCTTCAACAGTATATGTGGGAGCAACTATTTATTAAAACTTGACATTGGAATTGAAAAATTGATATGACACCACAAAATGTTGAAGACGGAGTGAGATGCCTTAGTGAACAATGTATATTAATAATTGACATTATAAGTTTCCACATTTTAATTTCACAAAATGTGTTTGGATACATAAAATTGACATTTATGAGATGTACCCAACACATTAAAAGGCTTTGTTTTTAAAAAGCTCCCCCTCAGAAATTGATTCACATAAAATGACATTCTACGTACTACACAAATTCTTTGAAAATTATTCGAGAAGGGAGTGTTGAAACACACAATATCTAACAAATACCACTTTTTATGGAAAAAATACCACAATATATATTGTAGACAATTTGGACATTTGAAAGTTCTTTTTGAAAAATTGTGTCCAACGATTTTAAAAACATGATAGAAGACTTCTCTTCTATTTTAGAGTAAGCGCACTGAGGCGTACACTTCCCTGTTACATTCGAGACCGAGTTATGCACTGAAATGTACATAAGTCATTCAGAAAAATTTAGAAATGACATGTTTTGAAAGCATTTGAAACTCTCGCTCGAACTTCATTTACACGCCCGTGTCGGTAGTTAATCAACATTTCTAGGAACGTAAAATGTTATCGATTCCAAGAGACATGTCGAGGAAGATTCTTTTGGTATTTTGAAATTTTTCTGATTTTATATTTTGTTTTCTAGGTTTTATATTTTTTCTATTTCTTTTTGATGGTTTTATATTTTTGTATTTTCTTTTTCAAAATTTTTATAAATAAAAAAATAAAGAGAGAATAAAAATATTTACAAATCGAAGTTTCCATTAGCAGTGACAGTTGTAGCTAGAGTTGAAGTGGATGAAGTTGAATCAGGTTGTTGTTGACGTTTATTTGATGCATCAGTAGTAGTGACAGCGGAATGACCTTTAAAACAAACTTGATGTTCTCCATTAAAATATTCGTCAACAAAAAGACGAATAGCAAGAATCCAGCTCATTGACGTTGTTACTGTTCTCAAATGCTTGATGAACTTCTGTTGACACTTTGTCGTGACGAAGGCTTGAACGTTTTGTTCAACTTCATTTGGACATGAGGATCGAGGCATGAAATGTTATGAACAGACGTCATTTGTTGTTAATCATCATTCTGTGATTCCACTCTTGACAATGGTTTCTGAGTTATCATCCTTTTCTGCAACCATTCTCTGAGATTTTCCATTGTTGGACATTACATAAGGTTACCTTGCACTTAAATCCAAGATTTTGTTCCTTTGAACATTGATTGAGAACCTGCACTTACCTCCAGGTTTGTTTGCATTCATGAATATGAGGGATATCATACATTTTGAACATGTGGGGGTTCATATGTCAATCTTGCTTGTGCAAGAGGCGAAACTTTCTCTGTTGGAATCCACCTAAGACAACAATTTGAAAATTCTTACCGTGGGTTTCAACTAAGTCAGTTCTAGAGATGTTTTTCTCAGACACAATGGAAGACTTATTAGGATAAAATCTATGTCATGTGAAGATCTGCCTACTAGGTTTCTAAGTTTGACTCTTTTGTTCTACGGGTTTGTTAATGTTTCTGGTCTTATTGGATTGAACCTTAGCACGTAAATTCATTTCCTTCAGGAATTTTGTTATACAAGCATCATGATTTGTATTAAAGACACACTTTTAAGAAGTGGAGCAAACAAAGTGTTTGGAGTCAGAAAAGAAACTAGAATCTTTGAGTGATCTGCTTTGGCACAGCCTTTTCTTAACGCGAAATATTCTTTAGATACAGTTATCAAACTCCTAGATGTTTGATTGTTGCTCCTAGGGTTTGGTTTCCTATCATCAGTAGTGGTTTGAATTCTCGCAGAAGTAGGCACACTAGTTGTTGTGTTCCATATCTCGTTCTTGTGTCTTTTTCCTAGCTTCTTCTAGATAGTGATTATGAACCATGTCATTAGAACTAAATCTTGGCATGTTCTTAGATTATTCCTAGATGAGCTTGATGCAATCTGTGATCAGGTTTTGCAAAGGTGATTCTGTTTTATTAGTCAAATATGTTGAGTGATGGTTTGACAACTTCTGGTCTCATCAACTTGGGAGGCAAACCGTTGTTTTGACATTTTAGGCCTTTTAGATTTAAACGCATTCGGTTGTTTAACAACTGATTGGTTTCTTTGTGCTGGGTAACACCGGTTTCCCACATGACTGTTGTTTTTATCAAACTTAGTATCTACACTATTTCCTTTTAACTTCCTTAAGTCATTTTTTAAAGCAGCAATTGCAAAAACCTTTTCCTGAATCTGAGCTTTTAATTCAGCATTATTAGCAAGCAAAGATGTTGTCTGTTTCTGTGTCTTAGATTCTCGTGATTTATTGAATCATACAAGTTTTAATGATGTTTCAAAGTCTCCATTTTCCTTACGTAATGTAGCCACACTATGTTCTAATTCGATGTTTTGTTTCAAGTACATCAAATTCCTTTTCAATCTTGGCTTTATTACTTGTTTCATTAAAAATTTGACCATATTGCCCTGATTTTAAAGATTGATTTTGATATTTAAGTTCGAGAGCAATGCAATGTGCTTCCATTCTTGAAAAATCTTTTTGAAATTGGGCAACTGTCTCTTTGAGCAAAATATTTTCAGACTCGAGTGATTGTTTTGAGTATTCATAACCGCATAGATGATCAGTATTTCAACTTGTTACTTTGGTGTTATTGTTTCGACTTCTTGAAGGGAGAAATGTGTACATCGGGACTTATTCTTTTATCTTGACAATTATGATGCATCCCAAAGTGACTTGCATATGTTGATGCATCCCAAAGTAAGTTGATTATTTTTATGCTTCCTGAACGAATAATATCTGCATCATCAGCATCTGTATCATTCCCTGACCTGCTGTTGTCATCTTGCACTGTTGAGTCTGTCCCAATGCTTTCTGTGTCAACCAAATCAGCATCCAATGCTTTACCCGTATCAATCTTACTCTCTTGCGTCTGCATCTGTCTTTTATTTACCCTTCTTTTATACTATCTTTGATGACGTGTTCTTTTAGCAACAGACTTCTTAACATTACCCAGGTGTTGGAGTAGTGTACCTTTGAAGTGTTGAACCTCGATTCCAGCGTATTCAACAGAACTGTACGGGTGATCTGTCATTTGACAGTCATATATTCAATGTAAAGACTTGATCGATGAACTTTTTGGAACTGGTTGTTTACCACCCAAAAGGCTGTCATGGATCCATCTTCTTGTAATTCATCTTTGTCAAGTTGCTTTTGTAGTTGATCTACGTTGAGGAGCATTGTTCTTGTGAAAGTTTCAACATCTTGACCAAAGAGTGACATGAAATTCCCGTTTGAATACATGTTCGATGAGAGGCCTTTTGAGTTCTCCATGTTTGAAAAAGACACTTGATAGGTGTGAATGAAGAGATCTAAATATGTCATGCATCTTTCTTTTGCTTTTGACATGCTGCTATATTTGATTGGCAATGAACATCTTTTGTTTTAGAATTCAAGCTGCATTCCTTTACTAATTTGCTGTGATGCAGTATTGTGGATTAACTTTCTTCTTTCTCAAAACAAGTGTTGTGGCGTATGACAACTAAATCAACTTTCAATGAATCAAATTCAATGCTGGAATTGGATTTGAATGATCTTCGCTGTTTTTGCATCAACTTCTTTTGTCTTCAACAATTTGTGGAGTTCGTGTTGATGAAGAATTTACTCAAGGCAATAGTATTTTCCCGAGGGAATCGCATGTTGTTAGAAGATTAAATTGCATCGTAAATTGATTGAGCATTATATCGTTGTATAAAATTCTGATACCGCGCATTTGGTTTGTTTCTGACTGAGAAAGCATTTTCAAAATTGTTCTGAGTTATTGTAAAAGTAGTCTTTGCAATCAGTCTGAGAAATTATTTGTCTTGGTAAGATGATTTTCTAGTAAAGTCCAATCTTGAGAGAATGTTATATGAGAAGATAGGATGTTAACCAAAAGCTTGTAAGTTTCGCTGAGAAACTTGGTTGTGACTGAATTGCTCGAACGAAGTTTCTTGCGCTGATTTATTCTTGAATGTTGTGTTTCTCTGAACTTTGAGTTAAACGATGAAGAAACGAGTATGATTATGAACGAAACACTTGATGATTGAGTTGCGCTAATTAGTATTTGACATTTTGATGAGTTGCTGAATGAGATATCTGATCTAAAGTGTTATGAAGTTGTTGATTGTATTGTGGTGAGAGAGGATGCAAGATTACTCCACGGATTTTTACAAACTCTATGTTAAAAACGAGAAGGAAAATGTTTTCTTGTGGGGATTTTTACAACATCAATAGAAATACGTGAAATTTAAATTGGACATATTTAGCTGCTGGATTGCATATTTCGCTCGCTAAAAGCTTGCAAGTATCGCTTGAATAATCACTTAAATGTTTTGCTTGAAAGATAAATGCAGTACATATTTCGCTTCAAGGAAATTGTCACATTTCGCTTGAGCAATATTTCGCTTGACAATTCAAAACATATTTCGCTTGAAAAATCTAAACATATTTCGCTTGGAAAGTCAAAACATATTTCGCTTATCTTTAACATATTTCGCTTGACAGTTTAACATGTTTCGCTTCGACTGTTTAACATATTTCGCTTCTCATTTTTTAACATATTTCGCTTCAAATTAAACCTGCATATTTCGCTTGAATATTAAACGTACATATTCTGCTTGAAATTACACCTGCATATTTCACTTGAATATCAAATGTACATATTCCGCTTAACCAATAACGTACATATTCCGCTTGACCTGTGTTACATATTCCGCTTGCAGTCACTTTCTAGTGAGGACCACTTTTACTAACAAACAAAGTGTCCTTATGTTGTGAAGCACAAAATGTGGATCTTGGTCTCTTGGCTTAACCGGTTTGGGACCACAAAGAAATGAGAGAAACTACAAATAAGCCGAAATAAGCTTGTAAAAAAACTTGAATAAGCTCGAAATAAGCTAGGAATGAGCTCGAAAATTTGCAACAAAAGTGAGAAAACTAAGAGCCTAGTTTGAAGAACAAAGAGAGAATAAGGTTAATAAGCCAATAAGCTCCAAGCTTTTGAACCATGGGCTTATGAAGAAAAATAAGCCACGGTAAGCTTATCGAAACCACACAAATCGAACACTAAACACCCCTTGGCGAGTGATACCACATGTTGTTCTTATATTAATCCTTTATAACTAATAAGCAAACTCGAATAAGCTCTATGATAAGCTCTTATGTGAGCCGGATATGAAAGAAAGAAAAGAAGGGAAGAAAAGGAACTTGGAAACTTAGATTAGAGAGAGAAAGGTGAGTTACAAATGTGAAAATGCAACCAACACCCTCTACATGTGTGGAGAGGGTTTCTTTTATACCCTTGAGCCATAAGTGGCATATGGGCTTTTCTACTTGGGTCGGGCTTGGCTAAACTTGGGCTTTAAGCTTGAAACACGAACAATATTAGATTACAATCCAAGCCCGTTGAACCCGACTAGCCTATTACAATACAAGACCTAGTTTAACTTTATAAGACCGATAACATTCTTGTTTGACTTAATATAATTAAGGCTAACAGAAGTCTACTCTACATTTTTCCACGGCATATGAGAAGACTAAAGACATAAGGATTCAGAATACACTTCTTTAGTAAAGGGTTGTCGGTTTGGGAGGGATCTAAAGAAAAAGAGCCTACTAGTTGGGAGGGAGTAATAACCAAACTAGACCATTACAGTGTGTTCGTCTACAAGCTAAAGAAATAAAGCTAGAGTATTCAAGCATATCAATATCCATGAAGACGATCTCAAAGAATACTAGACTTTATTCTCATTTTAATTTACTTTATTTTGCTTGTAGAATTAATTGTAACCAATTCACGCGTTACACTATTTTAGATGGAGATTGTTAGGATTGCTATGTTGTGAAGCTAGCGTCTTACACGTGAATTGGACTAGCTAAGAACAATGCGTTTAACGAAGGGACTAATATTGCAAACAAGGGATAGTTAACATAGTGATAGGCTATAAATACCCCTCATGACTCTCCATGAAGGGTGTGGGAAATTATGTGTGTAAACTTATTCTTTCATTTTATCTAATAAAGTTTTTCTTTTTATCCACCCTCTCTCTCTAAACCATGAATCATTTTGTTTGGTTTGATCATCTCCGACCACCCGACACTACATAAATCAACTAGTTAATCGATCCTACAGAAACTCTTATTATAATGAATCAAATATAAGCTTATGATTCAATGAGAGTTGACCCTATCACTATAATACTTTGTATTATTATTTTTGTTTAGAATCTCCTTCTATCTTTATTACAAACATACATACATACATACATACATACATACACACACACACACACACACACACACACACACACACACATATATATATATATATATATATATATATATATATATATATATATATAATAAGATATAAAAGTAAGGAAGATGTGAATTGTTGGAACCAATTCGTATCCAATGATCTTTACCTTGGTTTTTGAATAGAAAAATATCCTAAGTGTTAGATAACCTTTTAATATTACTTAAGTCACTATATAAATAGACATTCAGTGAGTTGCCTTCAAGAGTTCAATCAAAGACTATGAAGAAAGACTCGCCATTCAGTGAGGCGGTACTTAGTAAATGAAGTTCCTGAACCAAAGAAGAAGGTGATGGGATCAGTGAGTTGTGGCAATAAGCTCACTAAACCCTATACGATCTCCTCAACCATAAAGAAGACATGAAGACGTAGAGACTCAAGAATAGGCGGGATATGTTTAAAGGGATAATATAAAGTACTTATCCCCTTAAGTTAAACTATTTTGAAATGGGTATAAGAACAAGGTTAGTGTTATTACCGACCTTTAGAAAGTATGTTGTCCCCTTACCTAGAATAGGCATGTGTAATAGAGATAAATGTATGAATGTACTTGTCCAATCAACTTGGGGACACTCACTTATCACCCACATGGGTTCTTACCCATCCTAGCATTATAAATAGATTCATTTGTTAAGGAGTAAGGTTTTATGTTTGTGCAATTAATGATACAAATCATTCACAAACTCTTACTCCTCCAAATTAACTAAGTCTCTTAAACAAGTTGTAGTTGGTTAGCATAGTCGTTAACTCAAAGTAATACTGTGGTTTACTTTGAGTTATTAGAGAGGCGATCACCACACTATACATTGTCATTCAATCCATGTTGTTGTTCCGCAAACAACAAGGTATAATTCTTTAATAAATATCAATAAAGGTTTAAACGTTGAAAAGTTTTGTGTGCTTAAGTTCAAATTCTTTTATATTTTAACAAAACCTTTTCACTACATTACTTAAGCATGGGTTAGTTTATTTTAAGTCTTAGTTATTTTTAAACTAGTACAAAGGGAACAACAAGTGGTATCATAACAGTTTGATTTATAAAACAAGTTTTATAAAGTGTTTAAAAAAAATTAAAATCAAGATCCTACCATGGCTGAAAGTAATGTACCCCAACTTGTTGATAAGAAAGGAGGTAGTTATTCTGTTGTTGCTTCTCGACTTGAAGTTGGTAAATTTAATAAGTGAAAAAATCGCATGCTTTGCTACTTAACTAGAATAGAACCCTACTACATAACATGTATTAAGGATGGTCCTTTCTAACCCAAAACCGCTGAAGGTGCAAACAAACGAGAAACACAATGGTCAAATGATGAGAGGAGGGTGGTCAATCAAGACCAACACCTTAAAAGCATAATTATTTCATGTCTACCAGATGATATAATGAAGTCACTCATTAGCTATGAGATAGCTAAAGATACTTGGACTGACTTGGTTCACACCTTTTAAGGCCCTCAAATACCAAGGAAAATAAGATTATGGATTCAAACTTGAATATAATACCTTCAGAGCTAAACCATTTGAAAGTCTCTCTCAGACCTATACTCGTTATAAGACTTTGCTCAATGAGCTTTCAAATGATGGTGTAAAATTGTCTAAACATGAAATCAATATTGGTTTTGTTTACAATCTCCTTGAGATCTGGCTAAGCTTCTCTCAGGGATTGAGAAACGCAAAATCATATTCAGACCTTTGACCTTGCTGACATTTATGGAAGGTTTGTCTATGAAGACAACTTGATCTCAAGGAGATACACTGAGTCCAAAAAGGCCCTGATAACTACACCCTCAACTACCCCTATATCAACGACTTTCTTTTCTAATAATATTGTTCAGGATTTCTAAAAAAATTCTGAAGATGAGGTTGATGAAAGAACTAGTGAGGAATATCTAAGAGATTTAGATATTGAGTTTCATGAAATAGCCTTTTTGGTTGGGTCAAAACGTTTCATAAAAAGAACAAACAATTTTTTAGGTTTTAAGGCAAATGAAAACACTTATTGTTATAAATGTGGTAAATCATGTCACTTTGCTAAATATTTTTTTAAAAAAACGTCAGTCCCTTCTTACAAATCCCCAGTGATAAATTTTTCTTCAGGGTTAAGTAAATTTCAACCAAAAATTTACACCTAAGCTTATTCAATCCACAAAACAAGTTCAAAGTAATCAAACTAATCAAAAGATTCAAAAAAATTACAAGAATTAGTACAAGAAGGTCAAAGCCAAACTTGCACTTCTTGAGGTTAGTCCTCCAAGTACTTAGTCTGCCAAACCTTTTCAGTCTAAAAATAAAGGTCTTGTGGCTGAAACATTTGACTAGGAACAAGATGAAGTGTTTGATGATGAAGAAATGGTTTAAGTCAAAGTGTTGATGGCTCTTGCTGATGAACTTGCTGTTGACAAAAATTATGCAAGGAATGGTGAATGGATTGACATCACCACGAGAAAGATAAATATTCTTTTATCTATGGATGAAGATGTTGATTGGCAAACTTACCTAAAGTGTATTAACATAGACCTTAAGTTTGTTGAAGAGCAAAGACTGAATTTGTTGTCAAAATAAAACAAACTTATTTTGTGATACATTATAATGATTAGATAATATTTATGGAAGTGTGGGATATAATGTTTATGGATTATGTAAAAAGGAATGTGGAATAAATTTGATTTGGTATAAATGAGACTGTGTAGGAATGTGGGGAACATAGAATGTTTATTGTATGAGTGTTTATAACTTTGTTTGTTGCGGGATAAAAATGTACAAAGGACATTACACTTCAAAATATCCTAAACTTAAATAAGCAAGTGACATTTTCCATGATTTAGCAACAATGATCATAATCACTAATCACCTTGCTTCAAACAAGTTAAGTGCTTTGCATCTTAAGTAAAGCACTTCCCATAACGGGAAATGATGCGTTTACGTAAAGTGACATTTGACTTTGTTTGACCAATAAGGGATAAACCCATTACGTGATTAGAGAAGATGTGTATAAGGATTATGGTCATATGAACAATTTCGTTTGATGGTATATTAAAACTATGAATGTCCTAGTTTTGAGAAAAAGAGATTAGGCCTTGGCTAGATGCATTTAGTAAAGAAATTGAGTTGGCGTTTTCTAAAAATGGGTAGACTTGTTTTTTGGTTTCTCTCTAAGTCCAAAACTCGTTTCGAGTTTATCTAATAGCTCAAAGGTCACCTTTAATGAAAGATCCACATATGTCATGTAAGAGGAAAGCCGACTTTCTGAAAATCGATCAAACACAACTTTGCGACTGGCGTACTAGCTACATGCTGGCGCGTGCCTAACGCCCAAAATCGGCTATTGATTCGGCTCGGTTTTTGGCTATCATTTGTGATTTTATGTGTTGCGAACATTTATTTGTCATCATTAAAATATAAAGGAGACCTAGTTAATGTTTCACCAACAAAAATTAAAACTTTAATTTGGTTATGTTTGTGTGGTCGATTTTTGTAAATTTGGGTTTTAGGGTTTTTACGTTTTGTTAATAACTAGAGTTTAATCACACTTGTGGTTGAAGTTAGGATTTTGTTATTTGGATCAAATAAGATTGATTCATTTGGATTTTCTATGAAGTTGATTTTATGAGGATACAAGGGTATCCAAGATAAAATATAAAACCAAAATTGGGTTATCATGGAAATCACTAAAACTTTGTTTACCTATATTGGTTTCTTGTATGAAAGCATTTTTATTTCCATTTGTAGTCCCATAATTATCCTAGAGTATACGTTAATCTAGAGAGAGAGAGAGACTAAGGTGAACTTACATAATCTAGAGAGAGAGAGAGAATGAATAGTGGATATCATTACATACGTTATGGTGTACTACCTCACATTATGTGAGGTGGGGGTATTTATACCCGTTACATGGTATGATCTTGTGACTTTATATTACCCATACGAGTCACGAGATCAATGAAAACGTTTAAGCAAGCAACATGTTAACTACATAACATGCCATTGACTATTACATATTACAGGATAAGACCCTAAAGAGGATTTCCACTTTTCCTGCTCTAATAATCTTCCATATGGATAGATCGTTGGGGTTTCTCCTGTACGTCATCTTGTTGGCTTATCTTAGACATCCAACTTCCAACCTTTCATTAATGTATTGTGCAACCAACGCAAAGCATGTTCTCAAATCATCATAATCTAGTCTTTTCTGCCCGTGAAAATATTGATCTAGCATGTGTTGCATACTTTATAGAACCCACTTCAACGTACTAGTACTAAACTTCATCAGCTCATCCATCCTCATCAGCCTCTTTTCCCTTGTGTAAGTCAAATATACAATACCATGACCAAAACTTATGTTATCCATAAGATTCACAAGCTAACAAGAATGATCCGGAGGTCGGGGAGGATTGAACAAATAGAAAGCCATATTATAAGTGAGAGAAAAGGGAAGATGTGTGTGTTCTAGAGAGAGAAACACACACACCTTATTACAAAATTATGAATCCTCACCCCTCCATGGAAGTATGGAGGAGATATATATAGCCCTGGACACGATCTACTTACTACACTTGACATTTCTAGTCCTGCGTTTGCCGGCTAATATAAAACTACAATGTATTCCGTATTAGCCGACATATTTAAGGCTAACAATCGTCCCCCATATGTGGGCATAAGAATTACTTACAATGTTACCGATCAAGTCAGATTCAACAAATAAAATGACATCCAAGGCGCTGCCAATTGAAGTTGGGTTGTTCTTTGTCTTCAGTCTTGATACTTGTTCCTCCAGCATGGAATCTTCTTTGCCTTGATTGTTCCTGGAACCATTGTAGTATGCATGAGTTGGATTAACTTCCCCCCAATTCATGCAGCATGTCTTTAAAAGCTTTCTTCATAGACTCCTTTTTGGCAAAGTTTATGAATCAGCTTCCCCCCAAACCAACATCGAATCTTGAGCAGATTCTGATAACTGTCGATGTAGCTTGAATCGTTTTTTAACATTGAATTTAAAGTGCCACAGCGGGATTTAGTAGAAGAAACAGTCAACCACACCATCTAATACTGCTTTTATACTGTATCATGACATTTGGTCTTGGTGAATATCCGTTTGGGGAAACATGCAAGAGATCAGCAACAGTTCTTCTCACGTATGCAGAATACTTCACAAAAACTATACTAGTAAATGTAGTATAAACTTCTTCCCCCTGGAAGGTGGCCTGATAGCATCAAGTATCAAAAAGTTACAAGTATTCCCCCATGATGGTTTGACTCTCGAAGCATCATTGATGTGTACGCCCCAATTATACACGAGGATTTTGTCATAAGCAAAATCTTGAAAAGTTATGAAAGACATTGAAGAGCTTTGAAAGATTTTACTTAGACAGTGAAGTATCATTTATGTTCAGTAGCTTTAAATATCCTGTGAGAATTGCTGATCACATTTCAACCTTTTACTCTATGGCAAACTTACCAACCTCGTATTCTGTCGGCTATTGCTGTGACTACTTGGTGAAGTAAACCCGATATACCAACTTGAAAATGACTATTAAACAATTCCCCAAATTTGTTACTTAAGCTTGCACTGTTGTAGATTGAAGAACGGTGCAGAGGAAAGCCTCTAAGTACCATATACCCAACATCAAAAGTATAATTAGTACATCACCTCTTGAAATTATCCACATCGGCTTCTGCGTGTGACACTGAGTACTACAATGTAACTCCTTTAAGTGATAGTTATCCAGGTCTTCACCCAACCGCCCCTTGACTTCTGGTAACTAGATAATTCAAGTCTCAATCATAACTGTATACGTTCAAGCAAGTCATCAATCGATAGATTGGGTTTAAGGAAAGGGGTAGAAAATAGAAGGAAGTCTCGATGATGAAATAAGTAGACGCCTTCGTGAAACCCACTTCAAACTCAAATAAGGGATACCAAATAAACTTCGTGATCACTTGACATTTGAATCCAAATCTTTAGCCGTTTTGACGTTTTAGTGAATCTTATTCGGATCGTTTTTAGTGTTATGTATCGTGTTTGTTGTGTTGTTGTTCGTTAACGGATATCGGGCTCAATAGATTATCATAAGCACGGCCCGTCCAAGTAATAAACCCGGTCATGTATACTTTTGCCCGACAAGAGAATGTTTTAATACCCGGCACAATCCGATAACATAAGTCCAAGATGAGATGTTGTGGTTTGATGTTGTTAATTGGTTGTCCTTTTAAGTTCAAGTATGTAAATTAAGCCCTTGAGAGTTGTGAGTTAATGGTCCAAAGATTGTCAATGTAAAGCAAATCTCAACTCACAAAACGCAATCATGAACTAGACAAAACGCAGTGAAGAGCCTTAGGCAAAACGCAGTCAAATCTTGAGGCAAAACGCAGTCAAGAAATGAAATGGACAGAGTCTCCCCTAGGCAAAACGCAATAAGGGTCTTCAATTAGGCAAAACGCAGAGGCAAAACGCAACCTTTCATAAACCAAAACGCAGAGCCAAAACGCAGGAACCAAAACGCAGAACCAAAACGCAGGAACCAAAACGCAATAGGCAAAACGCAGGACCAAAACGCAATAGGCAAAACGCAATACCCAAAACGCAGAGGCAAAACGCAATAACCAAAACGCAGAGCCTAATAAGACAAAACGCAGTACGTTGTCCTTCACAAAACGACAAACCGCAGTACTTTCTCTGACAAATCGCAGGAAGCAAAACGCAACCCGCAAGCAAAACGCAATCAAGAACACCCCTTCAGTTAGTCAAAACGCAGCCAAGAAAAAATCATCAAACTTTCTTGAAAGCTACGAAATGATGTTAAAACCACCTAGTAATGATGCAAGGGATAGTTCTAAGCTCGAAAGTACAAATCTTGAACACCTTTAACCACAAACAAATATCCAACCTTGATTTTTCTTGCTTTATTTTTCGAACCAAAAAAAATAAAACAATCAAGCCACGAATTTTACCCACAAAACAAACACAAATACAATACACCCCTGCAGCTCTGATACTACATGTTATCCCACGATATAATCCAATCACAACTTATGAATATGCACCAATAAGCAAGAAATGAGAAGAAAACTTAAAGAGAGAAAGTAGAGAGAGAAACAAAGATGGAAGATTAGATTAGAGAGAGTTGGTAAGTTACAAGAGATAGAAATGTAACCAACACCCTCTCCATGTGTAGAGAGGGTTCTATTTATACACATGCCTTGCTAGGTGGCGTATGGGCTTGTAACTTGGGTCGGGCTTGGCATAACTTAGGCTTTGAGCCCGAAACACAGACAATATTAGATTACAATACAAGCCCGTTGAACCCAACTAGCCTATTACAATACAAGACCTAGTTTGACTTTCTAAGACCGATAACATTATTGTTTAACTTAATATAATTAAGGCTAACAATCTCCCCCAATGTTGAGGTCTCTTTCTTCAAACTCCTTTATACCACCGATGACATTGAAGATATGACGTTTGACATTTATGCTTTGCCTTGTTATGGTCTTGTCTTGTTTGTAATGGCTTTGTTCATCCATGCTTT
>BQNB010115165.1:0-21613 GCA_026074375.1 Tanacetum coccineum
AGCATCATTTTGTTCTCATTGGCATGCGTCTCGTGTTGCTTCAGATAAGCATACAACCGATCATAGTTAGAGTCCCTCAACCCTCTGTTCAGTTTCACCGTTGTTACAAATCTACCCCATTCAGGCAACATGTTGTTCATAAACTTGGAGTTCAACTGCATTCTGGACATGGTCATCTTGATGTTCCGCATGTCATTGATGAGTTTGTCAAACCGGACATAGTAATCGTGAAAGGTTTCTCCCTTGTTCTGACAGAAGTGTTTAAAGTCATCATACAATTGTCATTCACAGTCCATTTTTGTTAATTTTGAACCTTCCAGGAGCATCTTCACATTGTCCCATATGTCCTTTGTATCGGTGTAATGATTGATAAAGGAGTAGATATCTTTTGGCAGCCTTTGAAGTAGGATGTCCGTTTCCCGAATGTTAGCATTGTACCTTTCCTTATCTTTAGGTGACAAGTCAGAATAGACTCGTGGTCGTTCTGGACCTAGATTTGGGGCACCTTCAGTCCCTTCAGTTAGTGTTTCCTAAAATGTCCCCAACTGAAATGGTCCTTCATCAATTGACTTCAAAATGTTCACACCATTCTCTTTACCTTGACAATACAATCGAATACGTTGTTGCCATGATGCAAAGTCAGTCCTATCAAGCATAGGTGGTCGGGTATCTGAACTGACACATTGGATGTCTTCCGAAAGATTAGCCATCTTAATTGATTGTGAAATGATTAAGTTGATCGAACAATGATTAGTGATTGTATGTTAAAAGTGGTGATTGATTGTCTAATTTAGTGAATTGTTGTAAAGGTTTGTTAGGATTACACGTTGAAGAATTTAGTTCAAAAATCCAAAAAAGTCAATAACTAGCTGGAGGTAACTCGTTGGAAGAGAGTAGATAACTCGCTGGCAAGAAATTAAATTGACAGAGTTCCTGTTCACAAGTCGCTAGAAAGGAATCTTCAAAAACCTGTAACTCACTATGCTTAACTCGCTGGAAGAGAGTAGACAACTCGCTGGCAAGAAATTAAATTGACAGAGTTCCTGATCACAAGTCGCTAGAAAAAGATCTTCAAAAACCTGTAACTCGCTAATATCTAACTCGCTACATGTAGCTCGCTAGTATCTAACTCGCTACCTGTAACTTGCTACCTGTAACTCGCTACTTGTAACTCGCTACCTGTAACTCGCTACCTGTAACTTGCTACCTGCACAAAACGACAACTCGCTGACACAGTACTTTCTGACATAGTGTACTATTCCGACAACTCGCCAGTACAGTGATCTAACTCGCTAAGAAGATCAACGAACAGTAGCCTAACTCGCTAGAATGAAAAAATTGGTTTTTCACCTAAAAACAGCTAAAAATCACCCTTTTGGACGTTTTTGCCTAGATTCTTTTGCACAACTTGGTACTAGAAGGATATAGCAACTATAAAAACATGAACTTTAACATCACAAAGGTCGAGATCAAAGAAAACCAAGAACAAGACTATAAACCTTCAAAAATCAAACTTTTTATCTAAACTAACCAATAAAACGCACACACAATCTAGCTAATCATCCCATGTGCTCTGATACCAATTGTAGGATATTAGAAATCATAACACAATCGAATGACTAGAGGATTAGAAAGTTCTAGAGAGAGAAAGTGAGGGAGAGCTTTCTAGAGTGAGAAAATAAACTTGTATAAATGAAATGACTAACCCACCTCTTCCATGGCATGGAAGAGGCTTTTATACTTACAATAAAACGGCCTAGGGCCTTGGTAAGGGCTAACATGTTGGGTTTACTACCCGGCATTTTTACACGACCTATTATACCTTAATACTACTTAACTACGAGCAACAATAAACGATAAAATACACGGGGTGACCGAGTCTTTTTCTAATATCTAACAATTACTAAAAATTGAGAATGAAAAACTCAAGGAAGAAGCTCTTAAACTAACTAAATTTGAAAATAGCACCCATTGCTTAAATGAAATGTTAAGCAATCAAAAACCCTCCGGTGATAAATTAGGTTTAGGGTTTAACTCATGTGAAGCATCAACTAGTAAGTCTAAGGAAATAACAATTTGTAAAATCTCATAAAGAACGTCCTCTGGTGGCGTTTTTTCCCCCCTTAATATCTTGGGCGGCCCCATAAAGTCTAGGACGGCCCCCAATGCTTATCAAAGGGCGCTTGTCTGTTTACAGATTCTGAAAATCTGTTTCTTTCAAAAATCAATTTTGGGTTCTAGACCAAAACACATAATGGTAAACAATGTTAAAATTCTTGTTGCTAGTGATAATGAGGTCAAACAATTTATAAACTAACGTTAAAACCCGGAGATGGATTTTATAAACTAAATTTTAGGACAAAAACTCTACCACCTAGAAGAGTCAATAATAATTATCCTCGTTCTAAGACACTGCAACCAAAAAGAAATGTTGGTCGAAAAAAACCCACCTCATCGTTTTCCTGTAACTTGAACAACTTCCAACCACAAAGTTAATGCCATGAGAATGTGTTCCCTATTTCCACATCACTATCAATTGCATCATATGCAAGGGAAGTTAACACTAACAACTTTGGACCCAAGAGATTTGGGGACCAAATATTTGAGTTATTGTCCTATATAAATAGTTAGACCATTGGGGTCGATCTTAGAAACCAATTGGAAAAAAAAGTGGATTAAGGATAGAGGATGCCTTCTAAACACATAAGGGTAACTGAAAGTCTTCATCAACCTACAAGGCATACACAGAGGTAATGTCATTTTGGTAGTAAGCTTCGGCGGTAACATCAGGCAAAAATACGATTTCGTATGACTATCTCAAAATAGATAATGTAAAAATGTTGTACTTAAGTTTACTTGCTATGTGTAGGACAATAGTGATAATTATATAGAGTAACTTTTTCTTAACTTGATTGTGAAATCATTAAGGATGGTAAGATTTTAGGTAGAGGTATTAGGAAGAAAGGCTTATACGTGATGAAATTAGGAAATAAGCCAAAAGACAAAATTTGTCTTGCAACAATTGATGTGTCACACTCCGCCAAGGCGGAAACACGAGGCGTAACTTCATGGATATCGTCACAACACAATGGTGTCAATAATAGAGAATCACTACATGCATAACTAAATATAAAAGACACGATGTGTCATGACAATACCAAAAACAAAGGAATCTTGCATTAATGAAAAAGGGTCTCATTAATACATAGACTTAACATGCCTCACAAACCTAAGAAATCAAACAGCATTAAAAAAGAATCCAATAAACAAGTACGAAACGAAAATCAGAAGATAGATCATATGCAATCATAAGGTCTATCTAGCCACTTTTAGCTTCAAAACTGTTAGAAATATGAAAAAGTGTCGGTCACTACCAATATAGTTAGTCATAGCTCGTAGTAAGTTGTATGATTAAGTTAGAAAGCTAACCGGGCCAAAGGCTCATGGATAAGCCCACTATGAGTCCATAGCCAGCCATAGTAAGTCATATATAAACCCTCTCCATAGCTTGTAGAGGGTGTTGGTTGTTCATTTGTCATATTTTTCACTAAGCTAATATTATTATTTTTCTTTCTCTCTCTAAGTGTTTATCCAACTATCTTTCTCTCTCTAAAACTCTAAGTGAATCAATCCATACTTGTGTTAAGATATGCTACAATTGGTATCAAGAGCCATGGGGTGTTTGTGTAGGTTTTATCTACTCATTTTACTAGTGTTTTTGGTTCGAATCCATTCAATTTTTTCTCTTTGTGAGGGTTTTAAAAACCATAAGATTCTTATCTTTTCTTTCTTAGTTATCTTAGTTTATAGACTAGAAGTACAAGAAATATTTCAATAACTATATAATAAATCATCTTTTTAAGTATTTTTGGTTAAAAAGAGGGTTCTTGTAACAAGAATCTTGATTTCAAATTTTCGTGTCATAAAACGTTAAATTTGTGTTTTAAGGTTTAATAGTCTTGATTAGTTAAAGTTGTACAAGAAAAATAGGGTGTAAAAACGTCAAAAAGTACAGTCTTTTTAAGATTTTTTGATTTTGAGTTTCGTAGTGTTCAGGGCGATTTATACGTTAAGTACAGGCGATCTATTCGTTTAATCCTTCAGGCGATATATATGCGTTTATGGAGTCAGGTGATTTATACAGATTGTCAGGCGATTTATACACATTTTATTTGTCAAGCGATTTATACAAGTTTGTCAGGCGATTTATACGTGTTAAGTTTGTTCAGGCGATTTATACATTTCTTCAGGCGATCTATACGTATAATTGTTTAGGCGATTTATACATCACTTAAGGCGATTTATACATAGTTTCTGCAGGCGATTTATACATCTTCCTTTCTGTTGATTTACGTTTTGCTTGGGAGATTTATACGCTTGACTAAGGAGAACTATACACATTTTTAGTATAGATTATACGGTTTTTCGTTTGATTTGTTAAATTCCCGTGAATATACTGATTCTCGGTTTTTTCAAGAATTATTAATATCCGTGTATTCCGAAAGACTCAACGCTTAATCAAAACTAACTTTTAACACAAAACCTTCATCACTATCCGATCATTTTTTAATTAATCAACATTGAAATGGTCTAATGGAGTTCTCATGGACAAAGAATACTCTTGTGAGTACATGATACTCCTCCGGTGCTAAATTGTGCAACAATTGTTGGACAAAGACCTGTATGATTCTTGGAAGGTCGAATGTAATTATACAAGAAAATTAGAGAGCACGGAAGAATTGATACTTGATTCAGTTTGAACCTTGGTCCTCTCGTTTGGCCTACAAGTTGAAGACAATGAAGTGATAAGAACGAAGAAAAATATGATGAATGTCGGTTCTAGCGGGGGGATGATGAGAAAATTTCAAGCTGACTGTACCATGAAAGTACAAATATCATTCTTATAAGGTATTCATGTTGATATCTATTCACTGTGAATCATCACAGAGTTGTAAAGATTTATGGGGAGAGAGTTCACATTACTGATGCAAGGTACTTCTCTTGCAAAGAGAAAGAGATATGTAAGTTGTATGATGCATTGATAAGTTTACACATCAAAAGGGAATCCACTTTCATACATATTACTGCGAATGTACTCAGACTGATTAATGATATGAACATCTACAGGATGAAAATGAAGTATTTCAAGTTAATTACTAAGTTCTTAAAAACAATTTCTTTCACCTGAATCGGAGTTAAGTTTGTGACTGTGCACTCTTGTTAAAGTTTTGCATACCTCAACTTTGATCGCTTCATGCATACTTCTTCGATAACACACGACTCCATGGCCAATGAAGGTCTCGTAGAAAATTCAAGCTGATTGTGACATGAAAGCTACCAATATCATTCTTCAAGGTCTTCCTGCTGATATCTATTCACTTGTGAATCGTCACAGAGTTGCTAAAGACTTAGGAGAGAGTTCAATTACTGATGCAAGGTACTTCTTTGACAAAGCAGGAAAGAGAATGTAAGTTATATGATGCATTCGATAAGTTTACTCACATCAAGGAGGAATCACTTCATACATATTACTTGAGATTTACTCAGCTGATCAATGATATGAATATCTACAAGATGATAATGGAGCAGTTTCAAGTTAATACCAAGTTCTTAAACAATCTTCCACCCGAATGGAGTAAATTTGTGACTGATGTCAAGCTTGTTAAAGATTTGCATACCTCCAACTTTGATCAGCTTCATGCATATCTTGAACAACATAAACTCTATGCCAATGAAGTCTGTATTATGCGTGAACGCAATCAAGATCCACTTGCCTTCGTTACAAATCAACAGATGACACCACCTTACTTCAACCCTTATCAATCATCTTACAACAATCCTTAACTTCAACAACAATTTCCACCATCACAATATCGATCAATTCAACACAATCAAAATTACCCATCTTCTTATCCATCACAACAACAATTCACTCATTCATCCATTCCACCATCACATACATATCAATCTCAAATGAATCATCAAACCTCATATGTACCACAAGTAATTCCTCAAGTTGCTTATCAATCACCTCCAACTCCTACACAACCTATGACTGAGTCATCGTTTGTAAACTCAAATATTACAGATCTAGGAGTTCCAGCAAGTCAAGTTTAGACAATCATTCCTCACAATGCTGCTTTCCAAACTGAAGATCTTGACACTTATGATTCTGACTGTGTTGATCTCTCAAATATTCCTAGCTATGGTTCAGACGTTATCTCAAAGGTACCTAATCCTGATATATATCTAAATGATATGGAAAATCAAAGTGTGCATGCATTGCAGGATTTTGAACAATCACCAGTTATAGATTTTACAGATAATGAGATATCAAGTGATAGCAATATCATTCCATATTCTCAATATTTGCAAGAAACACAACAGGCAACTGTTCAAGATACTAATTTGCAAGCACAACAAGATTCAATGATTTTATTTGTGATTGAACAAATGTCTGAACAAATGATTAATCATGTAAATAATTGGGAAAAGTCCAATAAGGAACAGAATAATAAATCATTAACTGTTGAGCTTGAGAGATATAAGGAACGAGTTAAAACTTTTGAACAACGTCTTAATATTGATTTAAGTTGTCATGAAAAAATAATTGATTCTCAAATGGATGATATGACTAGGGAGAAACTTACACTCAAAGAACAAATTGACTCACTTGAGCAAAATCTTTCTAAACAAATCAAAGAAAAGGAATCTATATTGCAAACTTTAGCAATTTTCAAAAATGAATCCAAAGAAAAGGAAAATAAGTATATGGAAAATGAAATTGATTTGGAAAAGAAGATAAAGTAACTTGATAATATCATTTGTAAAGTGGGTCAATCTGCTCAAACAGTGCACATGTTAACTAAGCCACAAGCGTTTTATGATAATACACACAAACAAGCTCTATGTTATCAAAATCTGTTTTACCTTAGGAAAGCTCAGCGGATAAAACCAACCTTGTATGATGGTATTGTTATGTCTAATACTCATGTCGTTATGCCTTTGATTGATGATGAAGAAACATTGATTTTGGAATAAGAGAGTCTATCAAAAATGTTTGAAAAGGCAAAGGATCCTGAAGTTATTGCATAGAAAATTTCTCATAAACCTATTGATTATGAAAAATTAAATAGCCTAATTGAAGATTTTGAAATATGTTTTTCTCCATAACAAGAATTATCGGCTGAACAAGCGTTTTGGTTTCATACGTTCAATCCTACCATTGAACCTTCTTACTCACCACCTGTCATAGTGGATGTTCCCAGTGAACTACCTAAGGTGAGTTTGGTGAATGCAAGCCTTCAAAAGCTTAAATTCCACCTCAACCAGTTTGACTCTGTGGTAAAGAAGAGGACAACACCAAGTGCTCTTGAAGAAGGTGAATGGGGGTTTGAACACACAAAAGCTATTTTTAACAATGAAATTATTCCATTTCTAAAATCTTTAAAAGACATCTTCAATGTGTTTGATAAAGATCTTCTAAATGAAATAACGGAAGTACAAACAGTTTTTGATCAAATGGAAGCGTCTGTTCAACAGTTTTCAGTTGATAAAAAATGTTTGGAAATTGCTAAGAAAGAAATTCTTTTGGAAAATGATCGACTCTTACAAAAAGTCATGTCTCAAGATGTTCTGATAACTGTGATGAATTCTATGTCTTTGAATAATGATTCTGTGAATGTGATTATGCAAAAGTGTGAATTGTGTAAAAAGTGTTTGAACCTATATGCTGAGCTTTCCAAATCAAAACAAGCTTATAATGATCTTTTGAAAAATCATTCACAACTTGAAAAACATTGTATTTCTCTCGAAGTGTCAATGCAATTAAAACAGGAAGTTTTTCAAAACGATAAATCTTGTGTTAATCAAAATGCTGTTGAAATTCAAGAATATTTTGAAATCAATGATTTGAAAGCTCGGCTACAAGACAAAGACACGACCATTTCTAAGTTGAAGGATACCATCAAATCCTTGAAAAAGAATACTAAGGAAAAGAATGTTAATCATGATAAATGTGATCTTGAGCCCATAAATGAGGAATTGGAGAATAGTGTGGCAAAATTACTTTCAGAAAACGAGCGTCTTTGTAATGAAATTAATCATGTGAAACAGGTTTTTAAAGATCAGTTTGACTCAATCAAACAGACACGTGTTCGTCATAAAGAACAGTGTGACTCTTTAATTAACAAACTGAACTTAAAATCTGTGGAAAATGAGGATTTAAAAGCTCAAATTCAAGATAAGGTTTTTGTGATAACATCATTGAAAAATGATTTACGAAAATCAAAAGGGAAAGAAATTGTTGAAAATGTTGTACATATACCTTCTGCCACCACTATTGCTCCAGGCATGTTCAAGCTTGATTTAGTACCGTTGCCTCCTAGGTTATTGCAAAATAGGGAAGTTCACATAGACTATCTTAGGAACACTCAAGAACAAGCTAATATTCTTCGGGAAATAGTCGAACAAGCTAAGGCGAAACAACCTTTAGATAGCGAGTTAGACCTTGCCTGTAAGTATGCCACAAGAATTCAGGAGTTGCTTGTATATGTTCAAGATACGTGCCCTAATGCGATAACACCTAGTACTAAGAAGGTTGTTGTCACACCCATGAACAATGTCAAGAAAGTTAGGTTTGCTGAACCTCTCACATCCTCAAGCAAGATTCAACAGGTAGAGTCTTCTAATACATCAGATTCTAACACACCTGTGTTGTCTTCTACAGGAGTGAAGTGTTCTACTAGTAATTGCGGATCAAAGCCTCCAGGCAATAAAAAGAATGATAGGATCTCGCAAACACCAAGTAGGAACAAGAAGAATAAAGTAGAAGCCCAACCTAGGAAAGTTAATAAAATGAATCGTGTTGTTAAACCTGTTTGTGATGTTGATGTTAGGCATTCACTTTCAAATGCGAATTCTGGAATTATTTGTGCTTCTTGTAATACATCTATGTTCGATGGTGTTCATGATAAATGTCTTCTTGATCTTGTGCAAAATAAGAATAAACGTTCTAAATCTGCTAAGAAACATAAAAAACAAAATGTTTGGAAACCTACGGGTCATGTATTCTGTTGGATCGTTCTACTGAATAGATCTTAACCTTCAGCTTGCAAAGAGTTTGCTCCTTTAGATAATTCTAAAGCAACAATAATGAAACACTGAGTAAACACTATTGATTATGCGAAATCTAATCAATAATGCTAAGAAGAACAATATTGAATATCACAAAAAAACTTTTATATTAAACCTTAAAACTATGATTACTATCTGATCTCTATGATCTGTGTAGAACTATATCTACTAACTATGCCTATGGTTCCTTTTATAGAATAATGGAAACCATTAATGGGATTTACAAAATACGTACAAAGATCATGCATATCATTTCCTAAGATATCTCATGCATATCCTCCATAAATGGTACTAACTATTTTTTTCCTAACGGTACTAACTAACTGATCAGTACTTAACACTTTGTACTGTCAGTACTAATTACAACTAGTACGGTTACTAAGTAATATAACTAGCGGTACTAAGTCAGGAATGCATAATTCCCAACAATCCTCCCCTAAACATGATTGTTGAACTTGTTTAACTTCATGTTTCTTTAGTTTACTCTTCTTGAAATCTTGGAGGATGTATCCAAACACTCTGACAAATCTTGATCTTGATCTTTGATAATTTTGACATCTTTAGCTATTGATCTTCATTAGCAACAGCAACATCAACATCCAACTAAGTTGGCTTTGTAGTTTTTGGCAAATACCAGCCATTTTTTTACTGGGATTTGATATTCCTTTACCAGTAGCCGTTTGCTCTGGGATAGCCAATTCTTCATTGTAAACAACAAGGTGAATTGATAACCTTATAGTTTTGAGTAAACTATCAACTATCAATGGATTTGATTTGTCTTTACCAAAAGCTGTTTGCTTTTGGACTAGTCAATGCTTCATTGCCATAACATGGTGCATTGATAACCATATAGTTTTTAGCAAACTATCAGCTATCAACAGATTTGAGATGTCTTTACCAGGAACTGTTTGATCCTGGACTAGCCAACTCTTTACTGTGAAGCAAGGTGAGTTGAGAACCATACAATTTTTGGTAAATTGTCAACCATAAACGGATTTGAGAAGTCTTTACCATAAGCCGTTTGCTTATGGACTAGCCAGTTCTTATGCCTGTTAAGCATGGTGAACTGATGACCATTTGTTGTGTGGTCTTAGAACCAACACTCAAGGATCCTCCTCATCTCCATCAGAGTCTTTAGGTTCTAACTCTGCAATTTGCTTCTTGAAAATTTCTAAGCCGTTCTAAAAGCCATAGTACTGTCTTCTTAAAGTTTCTAACTTACAACTCTATCATTATAACAGCACTTCCTTTTTTCAAAGGATACTTATTTCTACAAACATATAAATGACTAATCCTTTATCAGTCATTATTAGTGTGTACCCCTGAAGAACTATGTAGCTTCCAGCTCACTATCTTCCAATTTTGTTGTGCATTCCAAAATTCATCACTATCACTTTGATTGAACATGATTATCAAATCTCCCCAAAGTATTTTGTCAAATCCCTCAGGTGTCTCATCTTGGGTATCTTGTTGCTATCACACAGTTGTTATATAGCACAGATTTCATTCTCTATTCCAAGTATGGAGCAGCACTGCCATCAAAGTACTGAAGTATCTTCTTTGTCTATTACTTCTAATCACCACATTAAGATAAAAATCTTCTACCTCTTAGTCTCATCATACTATGGTTTGGTTGTAAGATACTCAGATCTCCCATTCTTAAGATAGGATACTTCTTGTCAAGTATCTCATAATCCACTTCCTTATCCTCATCAGAAGCTATAGTTAAACACAATCTTAGCTCTTCATCATCTTTAGAAGTGAACTTTCTTTTCTTAGATTTCATCTTCTTCCTTTTGCCAAGCTTTCTTTTTCTAGTTCCTTCTTCTTTAATTTCTCCCTTGACATTGTCATCTTTCTTTACTTTCTTCTTAGAAGCATCAGCAGCTTGTTCATTCATCTCCTTGATCATTTTTTCATCTTCAGCTGAACCAATAGCAATGAAACTATCATTAGACCTTTTTATCTTTTCATACAAAACTTGTATTTCATCAAAACTCTTGGTCTTCAGATCAGAATGCTTCTTGCCTCCAACATGCTTCAAAATTGTTCATCATTTGGTTCCTTAAAACTTGATTTCTTGATGGAGGTTTTTTTTCTGATAGCTTTAGAATCTTTGTTGAGCAAGATAATCTTCTTTGGGAAGCAAATGGAGTCATGAAGGAAATTTGATTCTATGCCTCAATAGTATAACAATCTCTCTCTCTTCCTCTTGAAGCTTTTCAGCAAGTATCTTGTCAGCATTAAGTCTTGCCTGAATGAAATCATATATATTAGAGAGTGCAACCTTTGTAGCTTCTTCCTCAGCTAACCTTTTCTTTTCCTCTTCAGCTTCCCACTCCTCTTGAACCTTTCTGGCCACCTCTTCATCATTAGCAAGCTGTTTAAATTTCTTTTCAGCTTCAGTAATATCTTTTGATTCAGTATCAGATTTATCTTCCTCTTCAATCCTCTTTTTGCCTTTATCTTTTGGATTGATCTTGGGAAGAGGTCTCAAAGTCAATATTGTTCTTATTGAAGTTGGCCTTGGTCTCTCAGGTTCATCTACTTTCCTAATCTTTCTCCTTTTTCCTTTTCCTTCTATTTATTAAACTCATTGTAATGAGATAAATCTTGTGCAATGGTCTCATCATCACCAAATATTGTTGGAGTAGGTGTTGAAGTAGTTGTTGGAGCTGTTTGAGTAGCATTTTTCCCTTCATTTTGATCAGCAGTACCTTCATCTTGTCTATCGGTACTAACTTTTGTACTGTCGGTACCTCCATCTTGCTTATCAGTACCTTTATTTCTCTTGTTGGTACCTTCATTTGGCTTGACAGTACTTATACAGGAGCTTTGTACTACTTTTCTTTTTCTGCATTTTCTTATCTTCTTTAACACCACATAGTTTTTCACTCCCCTTCGTCTGAGCCATCCTTAGACATCATGTAGTCCATTGATCAATCCACAATATCATCAAGATCATCAAAAGCTGGATCTTTATGCACAGATGGTTCACCCTTGAAAGATTTGACAGATTTCCTCCCCTGTTTGGATACATACCCCTTTTGTACCCCCTTTTTCTTCAGAGAAGTCTTTCTTGCCAATCTTGTCTTCAGTGTTTCATGGTATGAAAAAGAAATTTCCATTGGGGTTGAAATGACGGCTTGTTAAAGTTTATGTATTCAGGTCTCCCCTCATTACCCCATTGCTTATAATATATCAAATATAGCTGATTTATTCATAAGAAATCTATCCCTTCAGCATCATCAAAAAGATTGATACTTTTATTGATGCCTCTGAGATAGTCACAGGCTTGCAAGCAACTGTGGCATCTATATAACTAATGTTGTTGACTGTTCTAGACTTAGCAGTCATCCAAAACTGTTCAACAAACAAAGTTGAGACTATGGGACTTACAGTGCTGTGCTATATTAAATTGAACTATGTGTGGAAAAAGGTCATTTTCTGAGATAACTCTGTATTCCCACTACGTCTTTTCAAATAGGCCACCAGATTATGCTTTAAAACAGAATTCTAACCAGCCGTCTGTGTATTTGATTTTGGTAATCATCATCGGTGTTGAGAATTTGGGTTTGTCAATTGAAATCGATTAAGAGAGCGAGATGGATCCAATTGGGTTATTTGAGATGGTATTCTTTAGTAGTAGCATCCCCAATGACGAAGAAACCGCCAAAATTACACTCTAAACCCCTACCGGTATTTTCTCTAACGGCTTTATAGCGGTACAAACTTTGCATGTCGGTACTAACTTTAAGCCTCGTCGGTAATTTCTTTTGTTATACAAAATCGAAAAATTGGACACAAAATCTCTTCGTACCTATCCTATCTCCCTTAAATGACTCTCTAGAACCCAAATAACTGAATGAAAGACATCACCATTGGCAAAATCTGTCTGCTCACATAACATTCTATATAAAGTGTACACCAAATCATCTTGTCTCTCCTCAATTGTAGCTATAGATTCAATAATCCAATGCTAACCACCAATTGTAATCTTGTGACAGCACAAATCCTTTCGTGAGAAGGTCTGCAACATTAGAATCTGTGTGAATCTTGATAACCTCTATCAGTCTCTTCTCATAACAATCTCTTATAAAATGGAAACGAATTTCAATATGCTTGGTCCTTGAATGAGCAACAGGATTCTTGATAACACTTATAGTGCTTGATTATCAAATATGGATCTTTGGTGTTACATGAGAATTAAAAACATAATCCCATCACTTGATTCTGTATCTAAGTATTGCCCACTACAAATTAGCTGCTGCAACATATTCTTGCCTCAGTAAAATTTGCCACAATAGTTTGCTTCTTGCATTGCTAAGATATCACTCTTTTACAAGAAATGGACACCACCTGTTGTTGATTTTCTATAAGGCTGGCTCCTCCCATTATCTCTATTTGAGTAAGCTTCAAGTTCAATAAGGTGAATCCCAGGTACCATAAACCTAATTAGGGTTGATTTTGAGGTACCTAATAATCCTTTTTACAAACTCTTTTTTTATATGCATTTAAGTGTGAGGCCTTTTGGATTGACTTGAACTAAGCCAACAGGCACAATCAGCAAACATGGATGTCTGGCCTTGATGCATTCAATTACTTTTAGAGATGCCACATATCATAGACCTGTAGACATGTACATATTACATTCTAAACTCTACATCTATCACCTATCGTCATCCTTGACTAGTGGTTTTATTTGGACTCAATAGGAGTAGTTGATGTTCATGATGGGACAAAAAATCAATCTTCTTTAAGATCGTCAGCTACATACTTATCATGACTAATAAAGATTCCATCAGGTTGTTGCTTCACTTGTAGTCCCAAAAAGAAAGTAAGTTCACCCATGGAGCTTATTTGGAATCTTTTGTGCATACAGTCTTCAAACTCTGTACACATAGACTTCTTTGTAGAACCAAAAATAATGTCATCCACATACACTTAGACTAACATAATGTCACTCTTTTTCTTCTTGATAAATAATGTTTTGTCTATGGTACCTCTTCTGAAACCATTTTCCATCAGAAAAGAAGAAAGTGTCTCATACCAAGCTCTAGGAGCTTGATGTAGACCATAAAGAGCTTTGATCACCCTTATAAACTTTGTTTGGTGAGCGGTTTAACTTAATCCTGGAGCTCCGCTTCTTCAATAAGTGCAATAGAGAAATGCACTTTTAAATAATCCTTTTGGTAGACAATTCAACTCACATGTATGATTGCAAAGGCTAAAAAATAACATTTATTGCCTAAACTTCTGGTCAATAGGTGTAATATACTACATCATATTTCATATTCACTTCCTCCTGTCTAAACCCTTGTGCTACAAGCCGTGCTTTGTTTTTCACAACAATACTTCTCTCATCCCTCTTATTCCTGAAGACCCACTTTGTGCCAATTACCTTTTTCCCATATGGCAAATCAACAAGTACCCAAACTTCTGGAGTTTGAACTGAAGCATTCCTACGTGCATTGCTTCAACCAATGCTTTCATCTTGTATGTCTTGTGATATTGTCTTGGGGTTCTTCTTGAGAGAGTAAAACATGCCAAACACAAACAGTTCTGATGATCCTTGTGATTTGTTCTGTTCTGTTTGTGAATGTAACTAACCAAGGCTTGTTGTGCTGAAGAAGCCTTTTGAATCTTCCCTCTTGTTTGAACTGCTGATGTAGGATCTCCTAGAATTTGTCCTTTTGGATGATCCTTATGAATTTTGAGTGTGGGAATAGGACTGACATCAATGGTGTTATCCATATTATTGAAATCAGCCTCTGCACCCACTTCATCATCATCATAAGCTCCATTAATTATTCCATCATTTGGAAGAAGTTTCAGAAGTTTCTTCCAAGTCAGGCATTATTTAGATCCAATAGGTAAATCAGTTAGCGGAGGTAGAGCATCAATAGGTATTTTTCCTCTAAGAATAGACAAATGATGATTCACCAGCATTTGCACCTGTGGAAGTACTAGCAACACTAACATATGGTGTGTTAGCAGTACTAACAGATGACCTATCAGTACTAACAAATGGCCTATCAGTACTAACAGATGACCTATCAGTACTAACAAATTGCCTATCAGTACTAAGTTTGTTAGTACTTGTAGCCTGAGCTGCCTTCTTTTGAGATGCAATTCTCCTCTTTTCTTCTTCAAAGGCTTGTCTTGAAACATCATCCATAGCTTTAGCAGTCAATTCTTGAGTAACCATCTTCTCAAGTTCATCATGCAAGACTTGTTCATCTTCTGGCATCTGATGTTGTCCTTCCTTATCAATAACATCTTCTGAATCTTGTATATCATTGTCTTTAGGAGAACTTTCAAAAGGTTTTTCATGTGCAGCTGGAGCAACATCTTCTATTGGAATCCTTGTCCTATGAGGTTGTAGTGGAAGCAGTATGTATTCCTGAGTAGGTCCTTTATCTTTTCCTGATGAACCTGCAACATAAGAATCTTGTGTACCTGCATCCACATTAACCTGATTTTCTACACTAACAGGAATATAATTCATTGAATTGGTGAGAAAATCAAGATCAAACATCTAATTAGGACCAGTTCCTGTCACATTTGGTTGATCTTCAAGAAAATTGATGTGCAAATTCTCTTCTACCCTTTTGGTCCTTTTGTTGTATACTCTAAATGCTTTACTAGAGGTAGAGTATCCAAGCAAATAACCTTCATTAGATTTTCCATCAAATTTGCCCAAGGAATCTAAGGTGTTCAAAATAGTCAAGGGGCACCCAAAAGGTCTCATAAAACTAATACTAGGTGATTTACCTATTAATAGTTCATAAGGTGTCTTATTTTGAGGTTTGGTTACTAATACCCTATTCAGTACATAGCAAGCAGTATTAACTGCCTCTGCCCAAAATGGAATAGGTAAAAGTGAGTCTGCTAACATAGTTCTAGCTGCCTCAATTAGGGTCCTATTTTTCCTTTCTGCAACACCATTCTGCTGTGGAGTTCTAGCTACACTAAACTCCCTTTTGATTCTTTTCTTAGCACAGAAATCATTCATAGCATGATTCTTAAACTTTGTCCCATTATCACATCTAATGATTTTAACATTATGACTCAATTGGTTTTCTAAGCCTATGATAAGATTACAAAGGATTTCAGATGTTTCATCCTTGGTAGCTAAGAAAAATACCCAACTAAATCTGCTGAAATCATCAGTCACAACCAAGCAGTACCTTTTCTTGTTAATACTTTCTATAGAGACAGGTCCAAATAAGTCCATATGAAGTAATTCTAGGGGCTTTCTGATGATTCTTTCTAACTTGGCTTACACAGGAGGACTTGTGTTGCTACCCTTCTTGCAGGCAACACAAGTGTGGTCATTCACAAAAACTTTTGAAGGTAAACCTCTAACTAGGTGACCTTTAACAAGTTTATTTATATTTTTGAAATTCTTATTACCTAATTCTCCTGTGCCTTAATTTAGACTCGTTGCTGTTGATTTGCATATTAAACAAGTTTCCTCCAGAAGCGAAACATTTGTTCTTTAAATACAAAGTTGTATCACACATCACCTTTTAGGAGCTCTAAGTACCTACTTTGACTTTCATCAAGAATAGCTTAAAGCTAGGAGATAACGATAAGGCCATTCAGACTCGTAAAAATGGACATATTTTTTATGTCACACATTTGTGAGACAGAGAAAAGGTTAAACTTAAGTTCATCTACAAAATAAACATCATCAAAAGTTAAATTTAGCGTATTGATTTTACCTTTTAACCATATTTTTACCTCCTTTGGGATCACTTCCAAAAGCCACAAAGCTCCATTGAAATTTTTAATAGTCTGAAAGATAATGCTTTGTTGCCAGCATATGGCTAAAGCAACCCACAATCCACCACTGCATGATCGTGTAACAAGATCTTGGATTTCCTGCACAAAAGTAAGAGATATTAGGATCTCTTAGGGATCCAAGCATTACAGCTGGAAATCCCTTTTGGGTCAACATACTCAACCTTCTTGAGCATGAATGTATACCACTGTTCTATCGGAACACATGATCTAAGTAATTTAACTTAGGCCTCCAAAAATAAAACCCATCTTGATTTTTTTAACGGTCGGTATCCAGGATACCCTTTCCAGTATTAACTATGCTCTTGTCCCTGCAGTAGTCATATTTTGAACCCCAAATTTTAACATTCTTGTTTTAAGTCTTTCTTACTTAGGTCTAAAAGCTGGTTTTGTGTAGTAAGACCTCTTGATAGGTGAACATGAGCCTCTTGGTCTTACATTGTCCATTCTTGGGTAAATAGGTCTGGTAGCATAAACAGGCCTAGCAGTACTAACACTTGGCCTAGGCAAACCTGTTCTTGTTAGTACTCTGATGGGACAAAAGTCTTACTTAAATGTGGGTATTTTGAAATTTTTTGATGATTAACTCTTCTAGTATTATCCCATTCTAGTTTGCCCTCCCTTTGACCAGTATTAACCACATTTTTCAGCTTAGGCTCTTGACTCTTTTTGTCATGAAAATTACAATCTTTGATTAGATGCTTAGTACTTTTACAAACAAAACAAGCTTTTACTTTCCTAAAACTAATTCCTTGTTTCTGAGAATTTTGACCACTTTTATCATCTCTAGTCTTAACTGTTTGAGCCTCAGGTCTAACTGTTTGCTCTTCAAATACTTCTTCCTCATCATCTGAGTTCCAATCCTCAATAATAACTCTATCTCTGTCAATCTTTGGATTAGACACAACTGACTCACTTACCGACTTAGGCTTTTCAATATTTGCATCATTTGTTTTAATATTAAGCTCAGTTGTTTGTGACTCAATGATTTTATTCCTAATGGCATATTCATCTAACCCTGCAAATGATATGTTAGCTCTTGGGGTTAAGAAGGTTCCCTGTTATGAGGAGGGGGAACAAGTTTATAACCCATTCTTTAAAAATCTATAATTTTTCTCCCTTTTTTTTTTTTTTTATGGTGTGTTCTCTTCATCACCTTGATCTTACAATCAAAAATACTTAACTTTCCTCAACTATTAGTTTATGATTGCTACTTAATTCATTTAATTGTGTGCCATATCCTAAACCAGTTTTATCTCTAGCACTCATTTGACTGTTAAGTATTTCATCAAGATTCTTGGTCGATTCTTCCCATTTTGCAATCTTATCTTTTAAACTCATCTCTTTCACTTAACATCCTATCTTATTCGCATATTTAAGTTCGTTAATTTTTATTTCTCTAAATTAAGCTCATTAGTTTTGAAATTCATATTTCTCACACCAAGCCATTCTTTCTTTTCATTCCAAGAATCCTATATTCTATTGACTCTATGGCTATCTCTAAACCACTGATTTCTAGTTTTGCTTTGTTATGTTTTTCTCTTTCCAGTATCATTTGTTCTTTTAAAGTGTTTTAATAGATTCACAGAAATTGTTTTAGATACATTTTTGTACCTCCTTGTCGAAGAACTTGATGAGCTTGAAGAGGAGATTGCCATCAAAGATAGTTGACTGGTTTAGTTCAAAATCACAATGCTCCCAGTCCATAGCCTCCTAGACCATCTTGAGCCATCAGTGCCTGTGATGTAGAATTTATTCGTTGAGTGCATTGCTCCCTGCCATTGTCACCATAAGTGTTTTTAACAATGAAATTATTTCATTTCTAAAATCTTTAAAATACATCATTAATGTGTTTGATAAAGATCTTCTAAATGAAATAACGGAAGTACAAACAGTTTTTGATCAAATGGAAGCGTCTGTTCAACAGTTTTCTGTTGATAAAAAATGTTTGGAAATTGCTAAGAAAGAAATTCTTTTGGAAAATGATCGACTCTTACAAAAAATCATGTCTCAAGATGTACTATTAACTGTGATGAATTCTATGTCTTTGAATAATGATTTTGTGAATATGGAAATGCAAGAGTGTGAATCATGTGAAAAGTGTTTGAATCTTAATGCTGATCTTTCCAAATCAAAACAAGCATATAATGATCTTTTGAAAAATTACTCACAACTTGAAAAATATTGTATTTCTCTCGAAGCATCAATGCAATTACAACAAGTTTTTCAAAACGATGAATCTTGCGTTAATCAAAATGCTGTTAAAATTCAAGAATATTTTGAAATCAATGATTTGAAAGCTCGACTACAAGATAAAGACTAGACCATTGTAAGTTGAAGGATACTATTCAAACTTTGAGAGAGAATACCAAGGAAGAGAACGTTAATTATGATAAATGTGATCTTGAGCCCATAAATAAGGAACTGGAAAATAGTATGGCAAAATTGCTTTCTGAGAACGAACGTCTTTGTAATGAAATTAATCATGTGAAACAGGTTTTTAAAGATCAGTTTGACTCAATCAAACAGACACGTGTTCATCATAAAGAAAATGTGACTCTTTAATTAACAAACTGAACTTAAAATCTGTGGAAAATGAGGATTTAAAAGCTCGAATTTAAGACAATGTTTCTGTGATAACATCATTGAAAAATGATTTACGAAAAATAAAAGGGAAAGAAATTGTTGAAAATGTTGTACACACACCTTCTGCCACCACTATTGCTCTAGGCATGTTTAAGCTTGATTTAGTACCGTTCCCTCCTAGGTTATTGCAAAATAGGGATGTTCACATAGACTATCTTAGACACACTCAAGAACAAGCTAATACTCTTCGGGAATTAGTCAAACAAGCTAAATCGAAACAACCTTTAGATAGAGAGTTAGACTTTTCTTGTAAGTATGCCACAAGAATTCAGGAGTTGCTTGTATATGTTCAAGATACGTGCCCTATTGCGGTAACACCTAGTACTAAGAAGGTTGTTGTTTCACCCATGAACAATGTCAAGAAAGTTAGTTTTGATGAACCTCTCACATCCTCAAGCAACATTAAACAAGTAGAGTCTTCTAATACATCAGATTCTAACACACATGTGTTGTCTTCTACAAAAGTGAAGTGTTCTACTAGTAATTGAGGATCAAAGCCTCCAGGCAATAAAAGGAATGATAGGATATCGCAGACACCAAGTAGGAACAAAAAGAATAAAGTAGAAGCCTAACTTAGGAAAGTTAATAAAACGAATCATGTTGTTAAACCTATTTGTGATGTTGATGTTAAGCATTCACTGTCAAATGCGAATTCTAAAATTCTTTGTGCTACTTGTAATAAATCTATGTTTGATGGTGTTCATGATAAATATCTTCTTGATCTTGTGCAAAATGGGAATAACTATACTAAATTTGCTAAGAAACATAAAAAACAAAATATTTAGAAACCTACGGGTCATGTATTCATTGAAGTAGGATTTAAGTGGAAACCAACAGGCAGAACCTTCACTATAGTTGGTAATTTGTGTCCTTTAACTAGGTTTACCTCAACTAACGTAGTGCCTCCTAAGCAAACTACTACCCACTCAGATGAAATACAAAAACCATAGATTAAAGTATATAGCAGGAAACCCAAAAATGTTAAAAACATAGGTTCGAGTAAAATAGCTAAGATTATAGAATCTAAGAATGCTAACCACTCGGAACCCAATCAAACTTAGGGATCCAATGCAACAGATATTCCATCGTCTTCTTCTCTTGTCATGACAGGTTGTCCAGATTGTACTCTGGTATCTGGACTCTGGCTATTCGAAACACATGACAGGGAATTGCTCTCAGCTCATGAACTTTGTCAGTAAATTTCTGGGTACTGTTAGATTCGGGAACAACCAGATTGCAAGGATTATGGGTTATGGTGACTATCATCTGGGAAATGTTGTTATCTCAAGGGTATACTATGTTGAGGGGCTTGGACATAACTTGTTTCTGTTGGACAATTTTGTGATGCGTATCTTGAAGTTGCATTTCGGAAAAACACATGCTTTATTCGCAATTTAGAAGGTGTTGATCTACTTTCAGGGTCCCGAGACACAAATTTGTACATAATTTCTCTTGATTACATGCTTAAATCATCTCCGATCTGTCTTCTATCCAAAGCGTCAAAGACTAAGAGCTAGTTATGGCACCATCGATTATCTCATCTCAACTTCGGTACTTTGAACAAGCTAGCTAAAGACGGTCTTGCACGAGGAATTCCTAGGCTTAAATTTCAGAAAGATCATTTGTGTTCAGCATGTGCATTAGGAAAAAGCAAAAAATCCTCTCATGAACCCAAAGCTGAAGACACTAACCAAGAAAAACTATATCTTTTGCATATGGATTTGTGTGGCCCGATGCATGTGGCTAGTATTAACGGGAAAAGGTATATCTTAGTGATAGTCAACGATTACTCAAGATTTACCTGGGTCAGATTTTTGAAGACAAAAGATGAAGCTCCTGCGGCCATCATCAAATGTATTAAAAACATTCAAGTTCGTTTGAAAGCCACAGTCCAGAATGTTTGAACAGATAATGGAACCGAATTTGTCAATCAGACACTTCGTGAATGGTATGAAAATGTTGGCATCACGCATCAAACCACTCCTCAGCAGAACGGTGTTGTCGAAAGGCAAAATCGGACTCTTGT
>BQNB010115166.1:0-20496 GCA_026074375.1 Tanacetum coccineum
TCCCAAGCTTCAATCAATCATCACCATTCAATTCATCAATCATTTGAGAGCATTTGATGGCCGTTGGATCACATATGTGCACACACGGATTGCCAGCGTGGCAATCCGTTGATGTGACATATGTGTTACTTCTGTGAGAGAGTTTAGCACAAAAACCCACACCTTTTGTGCTTTCACCATTGCTGACGTGTCTTAGGACTTGAGAGAACTAATGAGATGCTTTGATTAGACTAATTTCTCCCTGCCTCTGTATAAACGAGCTCTTGAATTGACCAATAGAACCCTCAATTCCCATTTGCCCTCTCTTTTACCCTGGATGATAAAACGGAGAAGAAAGGTAAATAGTAACACTTTTCGCGCCTCTTTTTGACAGTTAAAAACTGTTATAACTTTGGGATATTACACAAATGGTCCTTGTGTTCTTTTTTTCTTCTTTTCTCGTTTATAAAAGGATTTGGGAAATTGCAAGTTTGGCCCTTGTGGTTTATTAAAAAGGGAAGTGGGCTAGTTTTTGGGCTTATTAGATCCGGGTAAGGCCCAATTAGAGGAGGGGACATTTTTGGACTTTTGTGAGAGTGGAAGGACCAAAGTGAAACATTTTGAGGATTTGTCCTTTTGTGTTTGACTTAGTTTGACCATCTTTGACTGACTTTGATTTTTCTTAGCTGATTTTGACTGAGGCTTGACTTTTCTGGCTTCGGCTTTGTTCACTCTTCCGTTCTCGTGTCCGTGCTTGCTTGTTTTCTTGACTGTTTTCTTGCAATTTTTGATATATCCGTACCTGCACACATAAAACACAAATACAAGCATATTTTTGCCATTTTTGGTCTGTTTTGGGTTTAATTGGGTTATTTTAGGTACAAACGGATATGTGTGTTCTACACTTATCAATAATAAACTTGTATAAGCTGAAAAGTTTCAAAATAAACTACAAAATGTGAGCCTATGAAACATAAGCAGGAAACCAAATAAGCCATAAGCCGGCTATAAAAGCCGAAGCAAACAACAAAATTACTAAAAAAATAGCCACTCTAAAAAAGGAGTGTGAAAAACGATGTAACAAACAGCCTAAAGATAGCTTTTTTGGGTGGGAAATTTGAAATGCTTAAACGAACATAACGTAATCGTATAAACCTGAAAATGAAGGATCGTAACCAAGAAAACCCCATAACTTTGAAAGTCGGAATGTTTTTAAGATATGTGCAAGCATAACTTATCATTGTGGTGTTGGTGGGCAGACTTAAAAGTTTTCGTGTTTCTATGCAAACATCAAGTTATACAATGATCCATTAAATAAAAATAATTAGGCTCAGATGTGTAAATGAGGGTCGGGTCACAATTCAAAATGAGCTATTTTTCAGTTTTAGCTTTTACTGTTTATTATAAGTGTGTGTGTTAAGAGTTGAGAATCTCAGTTGAATGCATATACAAACAAAGACGGGTAAGTACCCTCTTTAAAGTAGGCTTCTCAGTAACCTCTCCCAATGCAACCATAAGAAAATCTATCTCAAAATTCTTCTTTTTAAGCCTTGCAAGGAATGAGCATCTTTCAAGTTGTTATTTGCCGCTACCTGTGATGTAGAAGATATTCTTCTGTCCGGTTTTTCATTATTAAGATGTATTGATCAAGTCGTATGACACATATTACGCCACATTAGATAAAACTCAGCCTAAGTGATGGAACTACACTTTCCCCAATCCCAATCCCAAACGCCCCTAATTTCACAAAAAAAACTAAATTGCAAAATTAGATAGATGTATCTATGAGGCTTAGATTGATTAACAATCGAGAAAAGCGGATACACCCGCCATAGTTGTAAACCTAATAGTTTGCCTCGCCAAGACGCGACCATTCACAGCTTTAATCAAATCTTTTCAAATTCATCATAGCCTGTTGCAATCAATATCACCATCAGACCGCATTGGCAGCCATAGGTACAACCACATTTTCTAAATGTCATCATCACCCGATATTTAATCCACATTTAGGCGTTCACGGTGATATATCTTCCACCGAGAAAATAGACAATGGCGTATGATAAATGGTTTGGTCGTTTCGGTTGGCTTGTATGCGCTAGCTTTCCTGCCTATGCGTACGTGGAGGTTGCTAAGGCGAGAAATTCTCGCACTCAACCATCCGTCCACCCTACATAATCTGAGCGTCATAATAGTGCCCAAGAAACAGGGTTCGCTCTTTTAATTATAATTATAAAACCATACAAAAAGCAGGAACAAACCACCGATTAGCTTGCGAAAACACGGATGTTTACGCACTCACCTAACAGAACGCGTTTTCCAAGAAACGATGAGTTTAGATTTGCGAACGCGTGACGGGGAAAAATGGAATGCGACCCGCTATGGCTGCAAGCACGACAGCGTGCTGCCCTGCCAAGATAAGGGTCAATTTCACCCGCAACGAAACGCAATAGTGTCTTCTTCGCTCGCAATCGATACATGAAGTTAGAAAATAGTATATAATCACACAGCACTAACCAAGCGTTAACAAAGCCCATCAACAAAGAGTATCCAACTCACTGTGGCTGCAATCACCTTTCCCGTGGCGTTGCCCTGCCAACGGTTTTACAAATGAAACAACGCATAAACCAATTCAAATAACCCTGAAAAGCAAGTAAGCGTCTCATCACAACCTGCCATGGCTGCAAGCACGACGGAGTACTGCCCCGCCAAGATACAGGCCGATTTTGCCCACCACATTCCATCAACCACAAATGTAATATCGTCTTCATCGCCTACAATGGATACATGAAGTCAGAAAATAATGTATAATCGAATATCCGTTTAAGAAAACGTATGTCAATGTCCATGGGTTAACATCATCAATTGTTAGGCTCATTGTGAAAACACTAAGAAATGAAGCATTAGACTTTTCCAGTAATAATATCTTAAGCTATTAAATAACCATGCCAAAAAAATAATCGAAACCCCCAAATCAAAACCCTAACTGAAATCCCTAAATCGAAACCCCTAAATTAAAACCCAAAATCAAAACTCCCCAAATCAAAACAATCAAGTGATTTCTTATAAAATTATCAGCTTTTTATAGCTTAGGAATGAGATTAGATGCCATGTGAGTGTAATTGAGCAAAGATATGGTGATATATACCTCACTGAAGTACGAAACGTTTGGGTCCCAAACCCAAGCAAGCAGCAAATGATAGATCTAGGGTTTGGAAGAAGTGTTTGTAAGTAACTTTCTGTGTGTTTGTAACTAACACACAAATAAACACACACATAGGTTGAGGAAGAGGTAGACAAAGGTGAATACAACACGTACCCCTCACGTGTACGTGAAAGAAAAGGATTATGAATGGCTCACATTTAATTTTACCCGGCTCACATTTAATAAACCCGAGTCGGGTCGCGGGTTGAAACAATTAATTTGCACCCGACATCCTAGTTTTTGTAGGGTTTTATAATTAGTCAAACACCCAGAATATGTTACGGAAAATAAATCTTTTTTTTTTTGAACGGCAACTTTATTAAAAAAAACTAGCAAGGAGCTAGAAAGACATTACAAAGAAATAAGATAGGGGTTTTTTAACCAATACTCCCAAGAAAAAACCCTATTACATCTACTAGAACACCATAAAAAGGACCAAGAAACAATGTCATCAAAAATCGTCGAACGATTAGGAGGCGAAGCGTCAAAGACCAACTGATTTCGAAGCCTCCAAATCCGCCACCAAGCAACATAAAAAACACCTATCTTATACAAATTCAAATAAATCTAATGACCCACTTATATGATAATAATTACGGTTCAAATTCAAATATCAAATACAAATATCCAATTAACGTGATTGTAAGTTACTTTTGATACGTACTGTCGCTCCAAAATCCAAACAAACGAAGTCTTCATGTAACAAGACTGATCCAAAATCTAGTAACAAATACCAAACGAAATCAACAAAATAACAAATATTTAATATTGGCACAATTCTGAAATCCCATTTTCTGATTCAAAACCCACGTAGTCAAGGCCCAATTCAAATTCGAGAATCCAGAAACAACTATTTAAACTTATACTTGAAGTTGAAACTTAGAAATGATCGATCTAAACAAATACTACCTACATTCTAAAATAATTGTTCATTTTTAACTTTTAAAATTTTTCTTTTTCAACTTTTGTCTTAAATATTTTTGTTTATTTTATATAATATTCGATACAAAATATATGAATGGATTAGGTTTTAGATGTATCTTTATTGTTATAATTCTCATCAAGTATATATAACACAAACAAAAATATTTAAAGTTAAAGTTAAAAAAAATACTTAAAAAGTCAAAATTAGACAATTAGTTTGAGACGAAAGTAGTAACAAAAACAGTGGCAAACAATGCAAACCAAAGTATATTCTAGAATAAATTACACGTTTCGTCTCTATGGTTTATACCAAATAACACTTTTAGTCCTTATTCGATTTTAAGTACACCAATCGTCCTTAATTTTCAAACTAATTGCATTGATGGTCCCTATTTTGTCAAAATAGGGACCAATTGTGTAATAAATTTGTTTGAAATGTGTTACACGGATAGTCTCTATTTTCCATAATAGGGACTATCAATGAAACATGTTTGATAAAATAGGGATTATCTGTGTAATTAAAATCAAATATGGACGAAACATGTAATCTGGGTAAACCATAGGGACGAAACGTGTAATTAATCCTATATTCTATCTAAAATCACAATCTACGAACAAACCAAATCCTAACAAACGATATTCAATGAGCGAATCTACCCGCGCTCCGCTGCGGGATGTTTAGCGGTCATTGTTTTCGGTTGGACGTGATAGGAGGTATATTTTTGTAAATAAAAAAAATTAACGGTCGTTAAGTAATGACCGATTTCAAGCACTATTTTAGTGCATTCTTAAAAAAATTAAACTAACGGTCGTTACTTAACGGCCCTTAGTGGGGAAAGGGGTATTTTATAAAAAAATAAAATGAGGGTAGTTTTTGTAATTTGACACATAGTGCGATGGGGTATTTCGTAAATCTCGAGGGGCTATTTCGTAAATAAAAAAAATTGCACCGGGTCAGATCGGACCAGGTCGGGTCGACCCGACTCTTTAATGCCAACAATCCTACCTTTTGTATGTTTTACAATTCAAACGAACGTTTTTTTTCTTGATTTAGGTTCATTTGGATACCAAAGTTTTCTTGGATACCGGGGGACTCATCCCCACCCTTCATCTTCATCTCATCCAATGGTTGAGATTAAATTGCCTATTTACACTAGAGGGGTATTTTTGTACAATATATATATTTATTTTTTTCATAAACACCTCATAATACACACACGCATAATGTGCGTTTTCTCCAGTACCACCTTTTTTCTCTTTTTTTTCTCTCTACACCGATCCACAAAGAATTGATCGATCAACATAAAAAAATACTCGATCGATCTTCGATCTATTATCTCATTCTTCAATTGATTAACATCAGGTTAGATTCATCGAATCTGTTCTTATTTTAGCTTATTTGATGTGAATAAGCTTATTAATTTATTAGCATTTAAATTTATGAGCTTTGATATGTGAGAAATCACATATCTTTATTATATCCAAAATGGCCCTTAAATGATCAAAATATGCATAAATATGCTTGTATATGTGTATTTTGTTGTTTATGAATGTATAGGTACAGATGCTGCAAAAATCACAAGAAAACGGGCAAAAACCGAACAAACACGGACACGAGAACGGATAGAGTGCAAAAGAGCCAGAAGAATGCTATCAATGGTCATCAAAAGTCAACCCTTGGTCAATATTGGTCAACCACAAAAAGATAAAATCCTCAAAATACCCAAAATACCCTAAACGTTAAACCTAATTTCACCAAAAGTCCCTAAACCCTAACACCGTTATATCCTTTATAATAAAGGGATAACGGTCGTTATCCCTTTATAACTTAACCCTTTATAACTGATTCGTCAATAGTAAATATATAATATATAGGCAAAACCCAACCAATTGCCTTTGACCAAGGCAAGAAGTCAAAATTCACAAATAAAATATATATGTGTCCGGAAGTTTGATTTCCCGGGTCGTTATGTCCCAACGAGGTATGCAATTGAAAATCGAATGACGAATTGATTATAGATGCTTGAATGGAAAAGGGTTTGGATTTGGTTTTTCTAATTAAAATGCAAAAACGATTAAGGAAAACCTAAAAACGAAAGCTAGAATGATTTAAATCTATAACGTAGACGAAAACGTAAAAACGCGAGTTTTAAAAACCTAAATTATTCAATTTTAATCCTAGAATGATTTTTTAACTTTTAATAGGACCTAAGTGACTAAAATGGAAGTTTTAAAAAGAACTAGACTGAAAACGGAGTTGATTTGAGTTAAAAACGAGAAGAAACGAGAACGGGAACGAATCCCATTCTTTAAAAAGTGAAACTTTGCAAAAACGACCCTACAAATGCAATTCTATTATTCCTAGAAACTATATGACAAAAGAAAATTTTTAAAAAATAGATTTATATTTTTCTGATTTTTATTTTATTTATTATGAATTTTTTAAGTTTTTAATGAAAATAAATTATAGAAATTACTAATTGTTTATAAAAAATTCTAAAAAAATTACACAAATTAGCTAAGGTTGAAAGGATCTTATGAAAAATGTAATTGGTCACACAGCTTATCGCAATAAGCTGCGAATAAGCAAAAACAGCTTATGGTTGTTTGGGCCAAAAACGTATATAAATAAAGTGTGAAAACACACTCTACCGGATGAGTTATTGTAGCACAGCGGTAGAGTTTGTAGTGTATAAGAGGGTTGAGGGTGTTGAGGTCTCAGGTTCGAGCCATGCTCACCTGAGACTTCCACTTTCCCCTTTTATTTTATTTTTTTTCAAAAATTTTCTTTTAAGACATGTTAAACACACAAAAATAAGCACTTTTAAAACTTGAATTTTTTGATGAAAGCTTATGAATAAGCTTTAAAATCACGAATAAGACAGACAGATTAGCTTTTTTAAGCTAAATGGCTTTTTTGCATAAGCCTTATGGCTTTTTTGGACTGCATAAGTTACTAAAATGCAAATAAACTAAAAACTTAGACCTAGATAATCACAATAAGCAAATGCAGATAACAAATAAGCACAAGAAAATGAAAATTAAGCTTGCAAAAGCTAATAAGCTAACTGATGCAAAAGCAGACAAGGGGGCAACTTTGGGCTTATAAATAAGCCTAAGATAGGTACCTTATGTACCTATAAGCTAGAAAAAGAAAAAGAGGACATAAAAAGCTACAAGAAAAAGCTATCTATAATTTTTTTGAAACAAAAATAAGCTATGAAAAAGCTGTTTGAAAACAGCAGTATTAACTTTTAAGTTAATACTGCCAAAACTGACTTATCTTATTTTTTTGATTTTTAGACAAATTAAGCAACATAAATTGGGAGATAAGCAATCACATATACATAGGCATGCACAATAAGCAAGTAAGAACAAAAAGTACTAATTATAAGCTACCAAATAAACCAGAAATTGCTTGTGAACTTACCAGGATTAACTTAAGAGTTAGTCCTGTTAGTTACACTTTTAATGCTGGCAGCTTAATAAAAACAAATAAGCAAAATGCAGGGTGAAATGAGCAAATAAAAAGACTTCAATAAACCTAATAAGCACTTATTAATGAAATTTAGCTAAGAAAACAGACAAGAGAGCACTAGAAAGTAAATAAGCAAAAATGAGGAACTTAGCTAAATAAGACAGCAATTGGGGCACCTTGGGACTTATAAATAAGCCACCTAGATTGGGGTCCTAAAGCTAAGGCTCCTAGGGCTTATAGAATAGCTTATAAGCTTTCTAGAAATGGAAAAAGCAATCAAATTAACAAACTAATAAGCAGTTGAGAAGAGAGCTGAAAGTATGCTGTTTTGCACTAGGGGAATCTTCTTTGGCAATATGCAGACCAATAAATAAGCTACCAAATAAACTTAAAAATACAAAATAAGTAAGAAAAACTTGAAACAAGCTCCTAATGAGCTTATGCTAAAGTTTTCAGATTCTAGAAACAACTATAGCTTGCTTAATTTTGAGCTTAAAAGTGAGCAGTTAAAACCTTAAAAACTTGCTTAGACAAATTTTGTTAGAATGTACAATAACACTTAGAATGGACATGAGAGTGAGGTCTTTTAATTACTTTCAAGCCAATGATCAGATTAAGCTAATCTAGCACTCAAAAATATGACAGACTTAAACCATGACTACTTGAGACCTTGAAAATAAAATTTGAACAATGACACCTATTAAAAACTGTTCAATTCTACTTAATTTTGCTAGCCAAAATTGGCTCAGTGACTTTAACCCATCCAATCCCCAAATTGACCCATTTTAGGTCTTATCCCAAACACCCCTTTAATTTTTTAAATGGCTTTTGCAAGCTGATTTGTGGTGATCTAAGCTAAAAGACTCAAAGACAGATTATGAGACATGCATGTTAAGCCAAAATAAGCACAAGGCAGCAGTAAATAAGCACTTTAATAAGCAAATACAAATCCAACAGTGTATAGGCTAAAAGTTGACAGTTTTAAGTAAAACTTGCACAAACAAATTTTAGAGTACAAATAAGCTTTAAACATGCATAGATACTAAGAATAAGCAAATCTCAGCATAAATGAGCACAACATAAGCACTGTTACAGTAACTTTTAAGAAAAGTGAACATGGAAACTTACACAAGTCTTATGCTTTTGGTAATGAAATATGCTCTCAATTCAGCTTATAAACCATGCTATTGCCTCCCATGAGGCTCTAAAACCAAGGCCATCCAAAATGCACCCTGCTCAATTTGCTTCTTTGAATTTTTGGTGAATTTTGAGAACTAGCAGCTTAAATGACTACAAGCTATGATAAGGCTTATGTCATTTAAGTTTTTACAGCTTATATGATATTTTTATAACTTAAGAAACCTTTTTTTTAAAGTGATCAAACAAATATTAAACTTAAGAACAAGATATTAAGAACATAAAAAACTTCAAACTTTTCATTAACTTTAAAAAAGGTACATTGCTGAAATTGAAATTGCATAAGGATAAAAGACATAAGCTAAAAAAAACTCTCCTCAATAAGCTTACAATGAGACTTATTTATACTAAATTAGTGAACTATCTAGGTCTTCTCTTCTTCTTTCTTCTGTGTTTCTTTTGTGAGAGAGAAACCCGAGTGTGTTTGTTGTGTGAGGTGAATCAAAGCTTCAATCTTTGCCTTTGAACATCCATGTGCTTTCTTGATCTCATGGCAGTCATTGGATTGTTCTTAAAAGGAGTGGGATTGCCAACATGGCAAGGTAATATTTGACTAGGGTTTTAGTGGAGAGGGGATGAGGGTTTTACCCATTGAGGTTTTGGTGTTGCAGGGTAAAAGCGGGGGAAGACAACATGTGACCCTGTTCTTGGGTTTTGTTGGCGGGAAAAACTGTTTTGGGAATAACAGGGGTTGGTTTGGTGGTTTGGCAATATTGGCCCCTCATAGATATACACACCCTTGCACATTAGGTCCTTGTGGTGTATAACATTTGGTAAGTTGGCAAGAAAGGTCCCTCCAAGTTATATGTAGTATTGCATCGTAGGTCCTTTATGATATATAACTTTGTGACTTTGGCAGATACAGTCCCTCAACCATATATGAGTTATTGCAAAATAAGTCCTTGTGATCAATAACTTTAGGGTTTGGCAGATTTGGCCCTTGAAGTTATAAATACCATTTTTGCACTTAAAGTCCTTGTGATTCAAGTTTGATGACTTGACAACTTTAGTTCTTGAAGTTGTACTTTGACTTTAACTGCTTTGACTCTGTCGGGGTTGACTTTGGCTTTGACTTTTACTTCTTTTCACGCTCTTTTTATTCTCGTGCTTGGTTTTGTCGTTTTTTGCTTTGTTTTTTTTGTCCTTTTCTTGAATATCCATTTCCTACACAATACAAATGCAAAACATACAAATACAATGTATTTTTGGTATATTTTTAGTCATTTAAGTCCGTTTTTAATCTAAAATGGTATGTGTATATAAGCACATACCAATAACCCAAGCCCAGAACTAAAACACCTTGCCCAATCCTTTTGTTATAAAACCCGAGCCCAAGTCAACATATCCCAAACATTGTGGTCAAACAAACAGTTAAAAAGAAAGAAAAAGGCGTGAGTTTTTGTTACTATTCATTCATCTTCCCTAAATTTACCTAGCTCAAAATTAAAGGGTTAATTAAAATTGAGGACGTGGCTCAGCAATTCAAGCACCAAGTGACAAGCTGGCAGAGTTAGACGTCACAAGAGCTCCTTATTAGTCCAAGTGCACAAGAAAGGACACGCGGATATATGAAAGAAACACACAAGGACAATGATTTTTACACTAAATCCTAGCCAAAAGAAGCACAAAGGATCTGACACACGAAATGCCACGCTGGTAATCCGTGTGCTCATTAAATGATCCAACGGTGATAATTAAGGATCCAATGATTGGCAATGTTTTATTCTTTTAGAATGATTGTGCTTAATTTTAATGTTACTTTATATCGACAATTTTAGAAAGTAGTATAGTTTTATGTGCATAATGTTATTTCTGAAGAAACCTAGGGAAAAGACTATATCACCACACCCATACCAGCATATTCTTGCATTAGATCCCAGATTGAAGTTCGGACTTAGGATTATAGGTTGAGACCCCACCGGAGAATGTTCACAATGTTATAAGGGATACTCCACCCTTTATAGGTCGAATTTCTTAGAATTTGCGCTTAACTATACATTACATACTTCAAAAGCACGCAAACATCAAAAATTTAAATGTTCTTATTGGTGCGATCATTTCTGAGGAGAAAATAATTATAATGGCAACAAACAAACTTTTGGGAAATCTAAGAGCAAGTTATTATTAGTTCAAAAATTATACTTGAGTTTAGAATAAAGAAATCTTACCATTAAAATTTCTTTATTAGTCTGTTTATTGTTAATTCATAATATATTTCCATCTTATATTTACATGTCTACAACATCAGGCCACACATCGACAAGTTTGTAGTTACTTAGTCTGACGACGGTCCCCCCGCCTTTTTATATGAAGACTTCACAATTACATGGCCACGCCTCCGACAAGATGAAGAAAAGCTAATGGTGGAATTTTTATTGATAATATTAAGATGCACTTTGGCATTTATCTATCTCACATATTGGGCTTATTTTGAAGATCTGCATACATCGGTGTGGCCGCGGCAGTTGCAGAACATCCTTTATCCAGCTACAAATTTATATTTTTCATCATTCATTTTTCATTTTTTCATTTTTTTATTTTTTTATTTTGCAACATATTTTTCGTAATAGAGAAAATTTCGTTTTAGAAACTCAAGTATACAGTTGAACTAAAATGAATATTTTCGTTTCTGAAAGAGCTTCTTTTTAGAAAATATCGGTTTAAAGTTAAAGCAAAATTAAGCACGTTTATTAGTCAGGGTTAAGAGCTTAGTGGGAGAAAAAGCAAACATAGTTACACTTATACGCTTTTAAGATTTCCACAATAATCCTTGTTTAGCATCATACTTGTAAACAACACCTATCAATTTCTTCGTTTCTTCACGAATTTTAAAGTCCGCGAGACGGCTTAGTCTAAAGTTAAGGAGCAAGCTAAGAGCTCCATCTCGCTGACGAGTCAAAATTTTATTCACATTTACCCCATTAGAAAAGTCAAAACTATGACAAAACACTTATTATATTTTTGAAAATTTTTAAAATTTTTCATTTTTTTGGTATTTTTTTTAAAATTTTGGTGGTAAAAACGGGATTACGTAACAACAACGGCTGCAGGCAAAATCAAATCGAAGATTCTGTAGGTCCAACCCAGTTAGGATTTCAAGCATGTTAAGTCTTGTAGAGAAAATTTGTAATCACAAGCAACTTAGAGTGACTCTCACAAATAAAAACTATTATTTAGCGGTATATAAACTACTGTGTTACAAAAGAATTACTAAAACAATGATCCTCTATGGATCTTTTCTATTAATAACAAAAGTGTTTTTCAATTGATCTGTTGCCTTCATCTATCATCGTAGGTTTCTTAAGTACACATGAAACCCTAACTACTTGTTTCCTTAAGACTCGCTAAAAGCTAAAGTGATAAGTGTTATCACTTCCTAGGATAATCTCTGCAATATCCCTATCATCTATCTACTTTACCATCTACCCGGAGTAGTCATATACTAGGACTAATATTGTTCTACCAGCAGGAATAACGTTTGACCTGCCAGTACTAACTATATAATTATCCTTACCAGTAGGAACTACATACCTACCAGCGTTGTTGTAGTTCTCACACTTTCCATATCAAATTTCTTAAGCATGTCCTGGACATACTTGTCTTGGCTGATAAAGATCCCATCAGGCTTCTACTTCACTTGTAAGCCTAAGAAAAATGTTAACTCACCCATAGCACTCATCTCAAATTCTCCTTTCATTAACACCTCAAATTCATCACATCAGGCCTTATTTGTAGACCCAAAATATGTCATCCACTAGACCTGTACTAGAATTATATCCATGGATCGCCTTTCATATAATAAAGAGAGTTTTGTCTATTGTACCTCTCTGTAGTTATGCTTTTAATAAGAAAAAGTAGACAATCTTGCATACCAGGGCCCTTGTGCTTGATGAAGACCATACAAGCTTTCACAACTTTATAACATGCTTAGGAAAATAAAGGTTCTTCAATCCCTTAGGTTGGTAACTAAACTTATTCATCAAATTTCTCCATTAAGGAGGCACTCTTCACATCAATTTGAATATACCATAAAGCCCTATATGAGGCAAATGTAGAAATAGCGAATAGCTTCAATTCTAGCAACTGGAGGAAATACCTCATCATAATCAATGCCCTCCTCTTGCCTATGACCTTGAGCCACCAACCTGGCTTTATTCCTTACAAATATACCTCGGTCATCGCTTTTGTTCCTCAGAATCCTTTATCCCTATAGTAATTTTCCCCATTCTGTGGTAGTAGGACAAGTGTCATACTTTATGTTTAATAAATTGTTGATCTCCTCTTGATACTTCAATCCCAAGCATGATCATTTAAGAGCTGAGCAACACTTGATTGGTTTAAGTTGTGATAGGAAACAAGCAAACAGGACAATGTAAACAGTCTGTTTTTGTGCATTGTTCTTTGTTGATTATGAACATAGCTAACAAGAGCACTTGCACCAAATTTTAGACTTCTTAAATGTACCTCTTGTTGAACAGGTTGAAGTAAGATCTCAATATCTGTGATTGGGATGAATAGTGTTCACACCTCTTAGTAGGAACAAAATCACAATACATTAGTGCGAAGTTTGGTGACAGTACACCATAAATCATCATCATATGAAGAGGAAGGAGAAATGCCCAGTGTTGGAGGTGGAGTATGTCTTCATTTTGAAGATGTGGGGACATGAATTTGCAAGGTCAAAAGAGAAGGATATTCTTATAAAGTGATCAATTGAGCCCACAATGAGTGACCAAGAGGAAGTTGATGTTGCTTCAGCATGAACAGGTTTGACAACAATAGGAAATGGTTCTGCTAGTATCAGCGAATTTAGCAGCCGTAGGAAACATACTACCAGCATGAAGAAATGAAATGCTAGCAGCAAGGATTAACCCAATACCAGCAGTATTTTTAAAAAACTAAAAACCATACTTCTTTGCTGTATTGTTGCTTCATGTTCTTGTTTTGAAGCTAGCAGTTCTTCAGGCATAGTTGTTAGTACTCTCTCAAATGTCAGAGCGTCTCATAAACTTTATTCTGCATGTATGTAAGGATCTTGTTGTACCTGCAGGTGGATTAGATTTATAAAAGAGATAGAACTAAAGAATCAGTTAAAACTAGTACAAGGTCAAAATACCACTCATGGACCCAAACCCTGACATTAGGTTTATTCTTTTGATTATCTCAGATTAAAGTGTTTCTTCTATCTTTTTGCTGGATAAATTGTAGGACCCTATAAGCCTTTCTAATGAACAGCATACCAACAATAAAACCTTCATCAGGCTGTTCCTTTAATTTTCCCAAGTGGTCCCTGGTGTTAAGTATAGTCACAGACACCCAAAAGTTTAAGGTGACTTATGTTGGGAATTTCCCAGACAATAGTTCCATAGGGTATTTTGTTATGGGACGAGTCTAGAACCTGTTCAGAACATAGGACAAGGCAGTTATAAACTGCTTCAGTCCAAAACATGGTAGGTAACTTAGAGTCAGGAAGCATTAGTTCTTGACTGCCTCTATAAGGGGTCTATTCTTTCTTTCAGCAACCCTTTTTGCGTTATGGGGTTCGGCTTATTTAAAACCTTTTAATCCTTGTCCCACATAGTTCAATTTAATTAGACTTTTTTAAACTCTGTCTCATTGTCACACCTTATAGCTTTAACCTTTTTGTTTAACTGGTTTTCAATAAAAGTAAGAAAGTCCTTAAGGATACCATATGTTTCATCCTTAGTCCCTAAAAAGAAAACCCAAGTAAACCTGCTAAAGTCATCTGTAACCACCAAGGAGTAGTACTTGTGATCAATGCTTCTGATGGAAGTAGGACCAAAAAAGGTCCATGTGAAGAAACTCGAAGAGGGCAGAAGGAATGGTACTCACGGCAGGTTAGGTTATGGCCTTGTAAGAAAGCTATGTGTTGCTTTCCTTGTTGCATTGGCAAACAGTTGTGATCATTTGTGAAGAGTTTGGAGGGAAGCCCATTGACTAATCCATGCTTTGCCAGCTTGTTGATGTTTTTGAAATTCACATGAGCCATCCTTCTATGCCATTTTGTAGACTCAATAGAGGATGCTCTTGCCAGCAAACAGTTGATGTCTCTTTCAGGTTGGATTTCAGTCAAATTGAAGGTGTAGAGATTGTGCCTTCTTGGAACTCTAAGAACCACCTGACTATCTTCAGGTAGTTGGAATTCTTTTGAGAGAACAAGGCACTCTTTATCAGTGAAAAGGACTTTGTTCTTTTTATCACAAATTTTGTAACTACAGAGGACACAAAATTATAAGTTTGAAGCTCTTCCACTTATTAAACACATTTTCTATAATTCAGTTTGGAAGTCCTTATAGTGCCTTTTTCCAGTGTTTTACCATATCCACTCTAAATGTTACCAATACCTCTCATCTTCACAAAGTCATCCAATTTCTTCTCTTCTATTGCCTGTCATGCTTCTGGAATAACACTATCTACATTCCTAAATCTCGTTTCTTATGAGGTATTTTCCTACATAAACATAATACATACATTTGTATACATGGGGACCAAGTTATTATGACATGGCCCATGCTTGTGGATCATTTAAGAGTTAAACCATGTAGATTGATGAGATCTCAACCATTGTTCTTGGATTACTCGCTATTTCAATATTTGCCTTTGATTCCCAAGAAAACACCTGCTGATGGGCTCCCTCTAGCAGAAGTCCACCATCTTCCCTCATCCATATACATTTGGTTATAATAGCCAGGCCTACTAAAGTGTTGAAAATAATGGCTTGTTGGTCTGGTCATAGGTCGAGCAACATGATTTTTCTAACCAGCAGAAAATGGTCTACCAGGAGGAATAGATGTTGGTCTATTCCTACTACCAGTAGGAACAAATGTTGGTCTATTCCTACTACCAGCAGGAACAGATGTTGGTCTATTCCTACTACAAGTAGGAACAAATGCTGCTTTTGGTACAAATGAGGGAATATTGCCAACATTATTACAACATAGGTTAATATGCATATTCCAATGTTTCTCATAAAAAATATAATCTTTTAATCAATAAAATTTACTACCACAAACAAAACATGTCTTAGAACCAAAAGACTTTCTTTTACAAGATTCCTATATGTTTATTCCACTCTTTATTACATTAAATTCTAGGAGGTATTACATTCATCCTTAAAAAAACTAGAATCATCATTGGTGGAACTTAGTTTTTGGTCAGCAGTCTTTGACACTGTCTTGAAATCAATTGAACTAGTGGCAGAGGATAAGGGTTCATTGGTCTTGAAGCTTGGGGACTTGACACTTGAAACACAGGATGCAAAGCCAGTAGTCTCTGAGTCTGAAGACTTGTCACTGTTATCACAAGAGACAGAGTCATTAGATACAGAGTTAGTTTCAAATGAATTATTGGACTTTGAGCCATAGGTAAACTGTGTATCATCAAGGTCAGGCCTGTTGGAAGGAGGCATGAATGTTCATGTTATAGGTGGAGGAACAGCATGCATTCCAGCAGCTTTGTTAAACCTGACATAAAGAGGTTTCCCTTTTACATCCTCAGGTATGGTGTCAAAGATGCTAGGAGCAGAAGGATCAAACACCTTATCTGATCCAAAAGTTTCTCTAAATCCTAAACCAAATTTTGTTCTAGTAGACATGGAGCTATTGATCAGTTTGTGCAGGTTTTTGGAAGACTCCTTCAATTTATCAAACCTTGCCTTAGACTCCTCAAGTTTAACCTGATCATCCAGTTTTTCAAGTTTAAGTTGATCATTCAGTTTTTCAATATATTTTAACATATTTGTAATGTTTTCTAAATTAGCAGTTAAAATTCTAATTCTTTCTTCTAATGCTAGCTGATTACTTTGGTACCATCCCTTCTGTTTTTCTAAAGTTTGTAATGTACTTTTATATGCTTGAACCTAGATATAACACTCTTTGTATTGAACTTCTAAATTATCAAATTCCTTTTTAAGTTTTGCATATAGATGTTCACAACCAAAAGGACAAGTATGTACCTGAGCAGAGATACCCATAAGGGCAAATTCAGCAGCAGCATTAGGAACATCATCAGCAACATCACCAGTAGCATCACCAGTAGCACTACCAGCATCATCCTCAGCTCCAGCAATCATCCCATATACTTGAGCAGCACCATTTCCCACATCTTCACCTTCATGGTCTGACCAGTTTAACATTGAATCAATAGACAACAAGGCCTTTGGATCTTCTGACTTATCCAGCTCCTTAAGTTTGAATGAAGAGTACCTTGCTTTAGAATCCAACTGTTTCCCTGTACATTCCCTAGCAAAGTGACCCAACTTTGAGCATTTATAGCATTTGACCTTCTTCTTGTCAAACCTTGCTACATCCTTGTTATTAAACTTCGTCTTTCTCCCAGCTTTCTTTTCAAATCTGTTAATCCTAACAGAGAGCATTGCGATTTGCCATTTGATGTCTAATTCCTACAAATCTAATTTCCTAATCTGATCAAAGTCTTCATAAGTGATCTGCTATTGTGGATCACTTTTATCAACAAAGGAATGGAGAACATTTTCAATCACATTGCTTGAAGCAGCAGGAATTGATAAAGCAGAAGTAAAAGTGGTTGAATGTGATTGATCAGGATATGACATCTTTGAATTAGTGCTAGCAGCACTAATAAAGGCTGAATGGGTAGGAGCAGAAGTACCTCTTGAATCATAACTTGAGCCACCCTTCACATCAATTTCAAGAGTCCTAAGCTTGTTGTATAGATCATCAAAGCTTAGATAATCAAGACCACCCTTTGTTTTAAGAGTGATGGCCACCTGTGACCAAGAAGGTGGAAGTGCTCTAAGAAACTTCATGTTACAATCTTCATTGTCTGGCTTAGCTTGCATCTGATTGAGTTGACTCAATATCTTCTAAAACCTGTCATAGCCCTTATGCAGACCCTCTGATTCAGATACCTTAAATTCTAAAAACTCCTGCTTTAGCATTGACTTCCTCATTTTCTTAGACTCATCATTACCTCCAAATCTGGCTTTAATAGCCAACCAGATATCCCTTGCATCATCTAGATGGTGAAAATTAGCCATATGATCCTTAGGAAGAGACTGAAGCAATATAGTTCTTGCTTTAGTCTCTCTTTGAACAGTAATGTGTTCTTCAACAAAAACAGGAGGAAGAATCATAATATTTCCTTTTAGATCTCTTCTTGTCTTTTTCCTGCTATTTCCATTTAGAACAATGTTCCATAAATTGTGATCACTGTTCATGATCTAATACTCTATCTTTATGGCCCACGTCTCATATTCTTCCTTCTTTAAGTAAGGAAATTTAGCATTATTGTTTGAGATAGTGGTTGTGTGATATTGTTAGAGTTGCTGAGACTGGGTGGTTTGAGAGGTTTGAGAGTGTTGAGAGTTTTGAGAGTGGTTTGGTGACTCAAAAACAGGTTCAGAAGTTGACACAGAGAACACAGGTTCAGTTGTTGATGGGAAAGAGAATGTAGGTACTGATTGTGATGGCATAGGGTATGTTTGTGATGGATTTTGTAAAGTCATTGTGAATTTTTTATGAATGAGACCAATAATCTTTCTTTAACAGAGGCTCTCTAACCAGGCTCTGATACCACTTGTAGGTCCAGCCCTAGATAGATCTTTAAGCCTGATAAGGTTGTAGAGCACTTATGTAATCACAAGCAACTCTAAGAGAGACTCTAACAAATAAAACTATTGTTTACGCGGAATATAAACAACAGAGTTACAGAAGAATTACTAAAACAATGATCCTCAATGGATCTTTTCTATTAATAACAAAAGTGTTTTTCAATTGATCTGTTGCCTTCATCTATCATCGTAGGTTTCTTAAATACACATGAAACCCTAACTACTTGTTTCCTTAAGACTCGTTAAAAGCTAAAGTGATAAGTGTTATCACTTCCTAGGATATCTCATGCATATCCCTATCACTAACTAACTTTACCATTACCCCAGAGTAAGTAATACTACCAGGACTAATATTGTTCTACCAGCAGGAATAATGTTTGACCGGCCAGAACTAACTATAACATTATCCTTACCAGTAGGAACTACATACCTACCAGCAGGAACTATTACTCTACCAGTAGGAACTACATACCTACTAGTAGTAACTATCTATTACAATATTCCTAACAGATCCCCCCCCCATACTAGAACTAAACATCGTCCTTGATGTTTTAAAAAGGGGTACCTACGTAAATCTAAGGCCGTTTATTAAGTGTGCCAAAAGATTAAATGTTAGTCGATTAGATTTGGATATTAGATTCCTAAATGAAGCTGAGGATGTGAAGCACTTGTGATCAGAGGACAAAAACCGTGAGCACGAGAGGCTTCAAAATCCAGGATATCCTAGACAAATAAACCACAAAAACACAAGCATACGAGAAATAAAAGAGGCACACCTCCTCACGTCACACAGTTAAAAGAAAATAGAAAGAAGATAGAAGGATAAGCATGGGTTGCCTCCCACGAAGCGCTTGTTTAAGGTCACTATGCTTGACCCGTCCCTGAATTCATTGGTCCATGGGGAAAGTCTGGAGATCTGGGACTACCAATTGTGATACGTCCCCTCCAAAGTAGTGCTTCAAACGATGACCATTCAATTTGAAATTTGGCCTGGAGTTTTGGGATAACTCGACAGTGCCATATGGAAAAACTTGGGTTACAGTGAATGGTCCACTCCAGCGGGTCTTAAGCTTGCCCGAGAAAATCTTCAATCTAGAGTTAAAGAGGAGGACTCGATCACCGACGTTAAAAACGCAATTTTTGATCTTGGAGTCATGGATTCTCTTTGTTTTCTCTTTATAGATCAAAGAGTTTTCATAGGCATGATCACGAATTTCATTTAGCTCATTGAGTTAAACCTTCCGGTGATCGCCCGCGGTCACTAGGTCAAAGTTTGCATGTTTTAAAGCCCAATAGGCTTTGTGCTCGAGCTCAATCAGAAGATGACATGCCTTTCTGTACACAAGCTTGTATGGAGTACACCCGATGGGTGTTTTGTAAGCTGTGCAGAAGGCCCAGAGAGCGTCATCCAGTTTGTCCAACCAAGAGGCACAATTTTCGCCTATAGTCCTTTCAATAATTCTTTTCAAGCCACGATTGGATACCTCAACCTGCCCACTTGTTTGTGGGTGATACGCGGTGGAGAGACGATGAGTGACTCCGTATTTAAGCATGACCTTTGCGAATTGGTCATTGCAAAAATAGGTTCCGCGATCACTTATGATTGCACGAGGGGCACCAAATATAGAGAAGAGAGATTTGAGAAATTTGCAAACAACATGGGCGTCATTGGTGGGGAGCGCTTTTGCTTCAACCTATTTTGACAAGTAATTGACGGCCACGAGTATATATTTGTTCCCTCTTGAAGACGGGAACGGCCCCATGAAGTCAATGCCCCAAATGTCAAAGATTTCGCAAACTTAGATAGAGTTTTGTGGCATCTCATCACGTTGTGAAATTTTGACTTGACGTTGACAAATGTCACATTGGGTGACAAAGTCATGGGCATCCCTGTAAATTGTAGGCCAAAAGAAACTGGCATCAAAGACCTTTTTAGCGGTGAGATTTGCACCATGATGTCCCCCCGTGGGTCCGTTATGGCAAGCTTAGAGGATGTCGAGAGCTTCCTTGCCGTGCACACACCGTCGGATCACTTAATCCGCACATATCTTAAACAAGAAGGGGTCGTCCCAAAAGTAGTGTTTGACGTCTTTGAAAAACTTTCTT
>BQNB010115168.1:0-21612 GCA_026074375.1 Tanacetum coccineum
TTTGAGGTACTTCTCGGTTGGCTTAGCTTGGTACCGAGCACATAATGTCCGGTCTGCTTAACGTAAGATACATTAGGGCACCAATCATGCTTTGATATTTCGTTGCATAAACTAGAGTCCCATTTTGATCTAGGTAAAGCTTATCTTTGATCTCCATTGGTGTACCAATAGGATCACTAGTTTCCATTCCATATTTTTAAAGATTTCTAACACGTAGTTGGACTGGTTTATGGAGATGCCACAGGGGGATTGGTTAACTTGTAAGCAAACAAAAAACGTCATTTCCCTATTATAGACATTTCAAAGCGGCTTTTCATAAGGTTAGAAAATAATTGGGTATATCTAGGGTTTGTAGAACCAAAGATAATATCATCTACATAGACCTGTACCATTAAGATGTCATCGTCGAAGTGTCTTATAAACAACGTTGGATCTATGGTTCCTTTGTAGAAGTGATTCTGTAGGAGAAACTTTGACAATTCATCGTACCATGCCCTTGGTGCTTGCTTTAGCCCATACAGTGCCTTCTTTAGCTTGTAGACATGGCTTGGATGATCAATATCAATGAAACCTTTAGGTTGACACACGTACGCATCTTTTTTAACGAACCATGCAAGAAAGCAGCTTTCACATCCATTTAGAATACACTGAATGATTTGTGTGCTGCGTATGCCAAAAATATCCTGATAGCTGCCATCCTAGCAACCGCATCGAAGGATTCTTCAAAATCTATTCCTTCCTCTTAACGGTACCCTCTCACAACCAGATGAGTCTTGTTTCTAATAACCGTGTTCTCTTTATCATGCTTGTTTTTGAATAACTATTTCAATGTAAAGGGTTTTAAGTTATCTGGGGCAGGAACTAACACCCATACATCAAGCCTTTTGAACTAGAGAAGCTCTTCTTGCATTGAGTTAATCCATGCGGGTCGGTCATAGCCTCTTTGACATTTCTTTGTTCCATAGTGCTCACAGTCAGTGCGTAAATGCATATTTCACCATCGGTTCGCAACTGATTTCTTGTCAAAACTGGTCGTGAGGGTTCTCCTATAACTTATTACAAGGGGTAATCCTTAGTCCATTGGTAATCATGTTGGTACGGTTGATAAAACATATACATGTTTGATGGATCCACATATTGTGAAGATGATGATTCAGCAACACTTGTGGATGGTGGAGCAAATGGATTCTCGAATACATCTCCATCAGACATAGCATCGAGAATATTATCAACAACTATTTTGGGTTAGAGTGGAGCTTGATTATTTTGTTTCTGAAGATGTTGTTGTTGTGGTTCAAGCTCGTCAACATCCTATGAAGTGTTTGGAATATTTGCAACTTGAGAGGATGAATTTGTTGGTGTCGGTGCAGTGTCTGTTGTTGTTGTAGATTTCATTGGAGTCTGAAGAACTTGAGGTGTTGGGGCAGCAGGAGTAGGTCTTGGAGCAGCTGACGGTTGACCACCAATATAATCATCATACATTACTTCAAACAAGAGATCCAATTCACGTTCAGTTGGTTTTTGAGATGTTATTGTTGACGGAGCATAAGTAAGATCGAGTCCTGAGCTGATATGTCCAGAAGTCATGCTTTGAAGCCTAGGTTTTGAACTGTGTTGTTCAAAAGCCATAGCTGAAAGCTCATCAAATGTAACGTTCATCGTCTCTATGATTTTCTTTGTCCTTCGGTTGTATACTCTGTAAGCACAGGAATTGGCAGAGTAACCAATGAAGAAGCCTATATCACCTTTTGCACCAAGCTTCCTAATATCCTCACAATCATTTTTAGGATAGCAAAGAGCTCCGAATACATGAAGAAAGGAGATATCTAGTTTTCTACCGTTAATAAGCTCGTATGGTGTTTTGTCAAATCGACGGTGAATGATGGAGCGATTTTTAGTGTAGCACGCAGTAGCAATCGCTTCATCCCATAAGAATAACAAAGCACAAGAAAAAATCAACATTGTTTTAGCTGCCTCCACTAACGTTTGGTTTCTTCGTTCCACGACTCCATTTTGTTGAGGAGTTCTCACAAAAGAAGATTGGTGAGAGATGCCAACACTGTCAAAGTATTCTTTAAGCACTTGATTCTTGAATTATGTGCCTTTTTGGAAGTATTTGAAAAATACAACTCTTCACGTGACTTGACCTTTTGAGAAACAAAAACCTCTGATAGGTGATTAATCTTTGCTTAATTTGCCTGTTTTATTTCCTTGTTCAATTGTTTCATTTTTAGGCAACTCTCTTGAGCAAGTTGCAGTGTCTCCTCTGAATCATACACAACAGGAGGATCATGCTTTTCTAATAAAACTTTGCCATTATACAAACTCTTTTGTTTCTGCTGAGGTTGCTTGAGATAAAAAAGATTCTAAAAACCCAAAGCCATTTTTTGTTCGGTGTGGTAAAATGAGTCCGACTTAGGTGAAAGCATATGCATCATTTGAATCGATTGAGCCGTTTTCACCAAAATGTTATCTAATTCCTTTATCTTATTCTCAAGTTGAATTTGTTTATCAAGAATATCGTCTTCGCGTAATTTGAAATCAGACTTCGACTTTTTCTTTTATTCATTAAGAAAGGAAACAGTTGGTTTTTCTTTTGAAAATTGGTTATTTAAATTTGCAATTTATTCATTCAAAGTCATTATCGTTTTAGCAGAACTTAAGTGAAGTGCATTTATCTTTTTAGTAAGACATTTCTCTTGATAAACAAACTTTTGACAACACCTTTCAAATTTATCATATTTTTCTTGATTAATTTCAAAACATTTTTCTTGTTTTTTATATCTAGCAAGCTCTGTGGTCAATTTTGCATTAGTTTCTTTCATTTTGCGATTGGTCGAGTTGACTTTCTCAACTTCAGTTTCCAAATTATTATATAATGAATCAAAATAAGTATGTGTCTCCTCAACAGTTGCAGGATGTTGTTCTACTGTTCCTCTATTATGTTCCACACTAGAAACTGCAGATATAACATTACTATCAATATGTATGTGCTTGGTGTGGTTCATGAATGGGATCGAGTAGCTCAGTATACTGCTCCTCTTGAGTAAACATATTAAATATCTCATTATTATAACAATTTTCATATTCGTGTACCTCAGCTGATCCATCTGAGTCATAGACGGGAGCTTTGTCAGTCTGAGTCCCGATGTCAATGCTTGCTACAAATTAGCCATCAGAATGCAATTTGCATTGACTTCCTCAATCTCATCAAGATCCCCTGCACAGCCATCAAATCAAACTCTTTAGCTTGTAGTTGGATTCCTGCTTCTTCCTTTTGAGCAATCAGTAACTGAGTCTGAAGATAGGCTGCATCCATTCTCTTTGGTCTGACTATGCAGTTTCTATCAAGATGACCCAATCCTATGCAGTTGTAACACCTCTATTCTGATTTACCTATATTCTATTTGCATTACCATCAGCCCGTGCTTCTTACAACATTACCATTCCCATTTGATTAGCTATATCTGGAAAACAACAATTACCCCATTCTGATTCAAATTTTGAGACACCCAGATTTGAACTGCATTTCTGAACAACCTGATTCCTATATTTCTGCTACGAGCAATATTGTGTCTAAAACTGATTCCCTCACGCATTTCCTCTTAACCTCTTGCATGTTTGATTATATCGACTTGACCACAAGTCTCCATATACCTGGATGAGCAGAGCTGCCTACTTAGATGGGTTGGTTGAAATTTCTCTGGATTGTTGTTGGTGGGTAGGAGTAGTTTAGTTTGAATGCCTTGGCCATTAGAATAAGTGCCATGTTCATTGTAGCTGTGGGGTCTGTAATGTCTTCGGTATTTGGCATAGGTTATTGCATGTAGTTCTGTTGAATGCTGGTGTGGGTTCTAGTTGTTGTTGGGTAGTGGTTATTGTATGAAGGCACTTGATGATGGTAGATCTGGGTGAAACACTGGATAATTGAAAGGATTGTTGGAATTTTCCATGAGTGCTAAAGGATCATGTGTTTTTACAAGTCGTTCAGCTCTTACGTTCATTACTTCCTTTTGTTTTTGTACCTTTAAGAAATCATACAGCTGAGGTCCATACTGTGTATGCAAGTTCTCAGGTTTGATGAACACCCCCGATGGTAAAGTCGGATCCTTCTGGTTGTAAGTGTTTAGGGACTTGAGATTACTGGCGCTCTTTACTCGGGAAAGTGTTTGTTTCTCTTGAAATCATTTAATCAACTTTGAGAAACGATGATTAGCTTAGACTCACGATTCCCCATCAGTGGAGTAATCTCTTACCCTTCATTAAACAACTTATAGCTTCTTAGCTTGAATTCAATATCAGTACTTTCATCATTGTTAAACACGTAACCAGATTTTCCTTGTGCAGTATTTCACAGCAATCACATCGCATAGAAGCTCTTCAGGAAGACCTAAAGAAGAAGTTATTTAACTAGGTGAAACTGCTTGATCATCAGCTTCCATCTGTTCTAATTTGCTTCTTTGAGTCTCATCGGTCCAGTTTGTTCATGAAAGTTTCAGGAACGGATCTGCACGGGATGCAATCCATCGGTTCTGGAATCATTCGTTGACATAAGGACCATCTTATATGGAATTGTAGATTAACTTGTCCATTTGGTCTATCTTAGCATACGTAAGAAGCGAGAAGACATGGCACATAGTTCTCTTTGTTAGCATAGGAGGGAGGTTTTCGGAAAACCGGCTGCATAATGTTCTTGGTGAGTTGACATTGAAAACGTGATGTGAACATAATAATGCCCAAGGAATCTTAATAGGTAACGTGTATTGTTGTTGTGGAATGAATTCAAATAAACTTTCACGGGATTTTACAAATCTATGATTTCAATTGAGAAAAGAAATGGAATCTTTTATGGGATTTTACAAAATCAAGAAGAAACCGTGAAACAATGATTAATTGTTGTTGAAATCGTTGTTGTAGTCGAAGTACTTAAGCTTTTGTTAAACGATTGATGAGCTTAAAATGACGAACGGTGCACAAAACTTCAACTTGAGATGATTAACGGTTGATTAAAACTCAAATAAGGACTAACGGTGCAATAACGATTCACGTTGGAGACAAACGGGCTGAATTATAACTATTAAGGACTAACGATGTAAACCTAATTCAACAAAGAGGATTAATAAACCACTAACAGACGAATGGTGAATTTGTCTTAGAGTCCAAGGACTGAAATTGCAAAGTTCCAATTTTAATTAATAACACAAAAATGTTCCCTCCTTTTTTCCTTTGTCATCTTCGTTGAGTTGATTAGAAAATGTAACGATTGGTTTTTAACTTCTTGCGGGCTCGATTCTTTATCGTCGATAAAAACTAAATACACCACGATGATCTATGAAGGACCACAATCGTAATGGTATAGGTTAGAAGACTCGCGAGCAACCGAAGCACGAAACCGAAAAACCCGAAATTACACGAAACTTAAACGTTTTTACTTATGTGTTTGTAGTAGTGTTATATAACTCGCCCTAACTTTCAAGTCTAACTTGTCCTCGTTTTTTATTGTAACGTATAAAATCCTGTTAGATATTAGAAACGACTCGGTCATCGTGTATTTTATGTTCTAATATAGGCTCGTAGTTTATAGGAAAAACGTATGACTTATCGGTATTGAACGGGTTAATACCGGTGTATTGTAAGAACTATAAAATACCTCTTCACTTTGGAAGAGGTAAGCATCTATCATTTTACACACCACTCTTTAGTGTGTTTTCCTCTATTTCTCTCTCAAACTATTCTCTCTCTCTAACTTTCTCACTCTAGATCTCCTAAGATCCTATACACTGTTTGTGTGAATTGGGATCTACATTGGTACCAGAGCACTAAGTGGGATTCGTGATTGATTCGTGTGTGGTTAATAAAACCAAATCTTGTGGCTTATTTTTGGCTTCAGAAAAGCCCCACGTGCTCAAGAGCTTAATTTGAGGCTTTTTTATAGGTTAATCTTGTGGTTTTTCTTGCCATATTAAGCTCAAGAAGTTATATTGTTGCTAATACAGTATCAAAAGCTCTAGTTCGCTTTCCAAAGAATAAAAGGTTCGATCTTTTAAGTGTTCTTCGTGGCCGAGTTGCTCTCATTTTTGCAAGAATCCACAACGAAATACATGTTATTGGATGTTTACTCTTCAACAATTACCATCTTAGAATTACATGCTTTCTAGCTTATTTTCGTGGATAAATAAGCTTTTTGGCTTGAGTGGCTTGAATTCGAACTAATGTCTTCGTGGAGGTTGCGTAATTTTATTATACTCTAACCGGCGGTTTGACAAAAGGTAGGGACAAGATCCCTAATTCCGGCAACAAAAACTCACGGCGGTTGGTTATTTTAATCCCCAAAATATTTGGCGGCGGTTTCAGCATATTCTCTGTGGCGAGGTTGCACTTTCTTGTGGCGAGTTGCTTCGGTATAAAGGAGGTTGATTAACTTAAACTAAGGCAGCGAGTTACTTCAAAGACGAGTTACTAATTAATATTACGGGCGAGTTGCTCTATATCAAGGCGTTTGAGAAAAAAACAGCGGAGCTTACTAAAGGAGTTCAGCGGCGAGTACTTTTGCGGGAAAAGTTAAGAAAATTATTTTTCCTATAGCCTTTTTAGCTATTTTTACGCCAAATTTAATTTTGGTAATAGGGTAAAAATTTTGTTAATAAATTCAAATTATTTTTGGCGGGAAAAAAATTAAGAAAAAATTATTTTCAATAGTTTTTCTTTGATAATATTTACACAAAATTTAAAATTTTGGGTATAGGGTAAATTTTGTGTTTTGGTCAGAAACTTCAAAATATTTTCGGGGCCAAATAACAAACCGTCAACTAAAACAGGATTACAACTGCATTAATCAAACAAAAACCTACCTTAACATCAAACGATCATTCATTCACGATTTTCTATTGATTTGTCAATCCCGTTACTCCTTTTATCGGTTTCTAATCTTAGACTTGTAAATCCCGTGAACGATTAATGCATGTAAAAACCACAACATCAATCAATTCTCTACATAAGAATCCTTAATTTTATTTCACACGTCGAATTTCAATGGAAATCTTCTCCTTTCTAATTATCCCAAAAGATCGAGCCTTCAACTGACGCAACGCCTCGCATAACGAAGCATCCAACCTGTATTGACATGGTTTAACCAACTGAGACACATCTTCATGATCTCTATTCTTATTCGCTAATGCTGTCTGGATGCCATTTAAACCAGCCATTTCGTCATTTCTTTTGGTGAAGAGGCATAGCCTTTTCAAATGAAGGTGTTTCATAATCTGGGATCAGTTAAGGCTACACCTTGAAGAGAAAAATCTTCATGGGGTTTAATGAAAAGAACTTGTCTTCAAAGCATCAGAACTCATACAAGGAATTTCCTGCCTCAAAGGGGTAAATGCAACGGGATTCTATCGAATCAGGTTGGCAACCAGACTTCGAAGGACTTACGCATTGTGAACCTAGTGCGTACAGACGTGATTTACTCGAGAACCTGGATACCTTGTAAGCGGTCATTCATAGAGTTATCAATGCATAGTTTATTACGCATGAAGAAAAATAAACTTAAGCACTAAAGGAGAATGGAAGTCAGTTGCATGATGAAATCTTTCATGAGCATCAAATTAAGTCAAGTGTCAAGAATGCAGTCTCCGATATTAGACTCTACTCTGTTCAAGCCAATGGATGACAATTGAATGTATCAAAAATCAGTTTGATAAAAGCCTGAAAACAACAATGCATTTCAGCAAATCGGAGATTGAGCCTCAGATGCAAAGGCAAGAGCAGAAGGCGATATGCGCTGCAGCAGTTGATGTCTGGGTGGTTGTCACAGGAAAGCACGTGGGAAAGCCCCGACAAGCGGGATATAAGTAGAGTTCAGGAATATATACAACACGCTGTGGATGCAGATATGGACCAGTCAATGCTGAGGAGCATTTGCTGAGGTACTAGTGATTGCTCTACATAATATCCTTGGCTAATAAACAACAGCATATGGCTAATCTGAACCCAATTATGCAAACATCTGTGGAAACTATTGATTGCAATACCACTCTATTCAAACAAACTATGTGTCATAGGGGAGGAAAGATAGACAGGAATACTGTTGGTTACTGCTGAGCTTCTCAAACTGAAAGATATGGTTAGTATGGAAGGTTACAATGAAACTTTCAAAAGATTTTTTTACAACTTGAAAAAACATTGTATGTCATTTGAAATTTCAATACAACAAAAGGAAGAAGTTTTATCGTAACAACATGATAAGAATAAGGAATATCCTGAATTTTCGAGAAATTTTTTGTGATAATGACATTGAAAGCTCAGCTAAGGCCAAAACCACACTAATTGGGACTTGAAGAATCAAATTAAACAGTATGAAGAAGCAAGTAATGAAGCCAAAGTTAAAAATGACATCGATGTAATTGAAACTATTACATCGAACTAGAAAACATAGTGTGGCGCTAAATACGGCAGCAAATGAGCACTTACATAAGAAAAACGAGCATTTGAAACAGACTTACAAAGAACTGTATGATACAATTATAAAGACACGGTTCAGAATCAAAGACAACCGTGCCTCTTTAATTATCTCAATTAATCAAAAGATGTCGAAAATGTTATTTAAATCACATATTCAAGGGAAAAGGTTTTGAAATGCGGCATTAAAAAATGACCTTAGAAAGTTTCAAAGGAAATATATAGATTCTCAGTTTGCCACAGCATCAATCTTAGGGAAGCCGCTTACAACCATCTAGAATACCATTTTGTTGTTAGACACACGAATGCGTTTACGTCTGAACGGACTAGGTATGTCAAAGACCCACGGTATGCCTCATAAGTTGATGAGAAAATGATTTTGTCAAACAGTATCTCTCCTTATTTAGCATAAAGTTAGAGAATCTGCTGCTGCACACATCATCAGGTGAATGCACCTTAACTACTCTAGAATAGGCATAAAGATTTGTATGGTTCTAATGCTATGGTTCATGGTCCCTTCTCTAGAGATGCATAGGAAAATGACACTAAGACAAAAAACCAGAATTCCTCAGTCCTAGGATAATTGGCTCTACTAGAGCACACCTGCACTTCACATAATTCTTGTACACCAAAACTAGCAAATATATAGAGTTCTCCTGTATTCTAAGTGCTAGTGTGGAATGGTCAAAAGTGAGCCTCTAGTAGAATCACTCTAGGAATTCTTAGTTTCTTCTTGGACTCAAACAATTTGTTTGTTCGAATTTGTCATAAATATATCTCTTCATACAAATCATGATGATTGTATAACAAAGAATCCTAAATAAGGTGTAATTCTCGTGCTTAAAGTTCAGTCCAAGATCAGAGAACAACACCCGTTGAACCAAAGAACACACTCATAAACCTGGTAGGCTGATTGCTCACAAGACAAGGTTTTCTTAATAAAGTCTTCCGGGTGCATGAGAAAAACCACACAATCTATATCTCTATCTTATGGTTGGAATAACAACGGGTAGAATATTCAAGACTGTTTGTCTTAGGTGGATACCTATAGGTAAGATGTTCATGATAGCACACCAAAGTTGCCCGTGAACTTAAATGGTTCAAATGTGATTCCCTAAACCCATATGAATGCAATCAAAATCTTTATTTTAGTGCCGGTTAATTCTCAATCAAGTGCCAGGTACATTGTCAATCCTTTTCAATGAAAGGTACTCAGAGTTTGGTTACAAAAAGACTGATATCTCATACGTCAAGAGTTCAAGGAATTCAAATCTGATAAACATGCTTCAAAAGATGTTTGGACAAAACTGTTCAGGCCTCGTTCTTCATCTTGATGACGCTTGATCACAGCAGTTCAAGCCTCGGTCCTCATTGTCTCATCATGTCTGTTCACATCAGTTCAGGCCTCGTTCTTTCATCTTGTGACGTTAGCACAAACCGTTCAAAACCTCGTTTTAATGTCAAAAGGCGTATCATGATCTCTTCAGCCATGTTCCCTTAAGTAAAGAATGTGTACGCCTTCAGGCAGATAAGAGAAAGTGTACGTGTTAGTGCATTTTTCAGAAAAACAATCCTTGACAACGAAAAGAGAAATCTTTTCGGTCATGAGCTTATATAACAAACATTTCCAAGTTTTGAGCTCCGGTAATGGCTGTAATCAAATGTTAGATGCAACCCCATATTCACGAGAAAGGAAAATGTAAGTGTTAGTGCATTTATCCTTTATAGCGAAAGGAAAATCTTTTCGGTCTTGAGCTATTTCAAAAACACTCTATGTTTGTTTTTTTTATATTTTTATTTTTTTAACTAAGATCGATGGCTTTCGTATTCTTCTTTTACGAAACCCAGTTTTTCAAAGAAAGTAGAGTGTACGCTTCGTGCGCTTTATCTTCAAAAGACAAGAGAAATCTTCTTGTTTTTGACCCATTATCTATTAACAGGCTTCATTATTGTCCCATCTTGATTCGTTAGTTAGGTGGGACAAGTCATTCGCTGCGTATTATAATTCACTAGATCAAATGGCAATCGCATATGCTATTTTTGAAGGGGAGGAATAGTGAATTAAATGTGATTAAAATGGTTGATCTTGGTCTTGAATGTGTATAAAACTGGTATGTGAAAGTGTAGGTGTTAAATCTAAAAAGGCGTTAATTCTGTATGTAGGGTGTTAAATCTGTTCTTACTAGGAGATTAAGAATTAATCTAAATGCTTGGATCTTGCTTAATGTTAGTAGCGGTTGCATTATTCTTGTTGGCAGAATGTATACATATGCATGGCTCCAGGGTGCCTGGCGGGTGTAGGGGTTAGGTTTGATGATTGTTGGGAGCGTCTTAGGTAATTGTCCTATGTCTTGGCCAATAAAGCCCATAAACCTTAGGCTATTCCAAAGGACTATTTGCTTGTTGACTCATTACAGGCTTAGTTAACTTATCATTGAGCTGTTAGATATCTATAGACAACGACCAAGAGTTGACAATGTGGAATATCTTATGTGGCTATCTGAAATATCAAGGGCATGTCAAACTCAAGGCGAACATCTTTATCTAACATTGATTATATGTTATGTTTGTTTATCTTTGTTGATATTCTTTAACAGATACGATGGCAGAAGAGAATATTCCTGCACCTGAACCTACAAGATGAGATGAACAGATCCTTCATTGCTCAGAACAGTTACAGATTGGAAGGGAAATCCCTCTCCTTATACTATAGATCTACAGAAGTTGCAGAAGAATCCTATCTTCCACATTTCAGTTGATATTTCAAGAACACAAACTTCGTTAGGGCATTCACTGCATCAGCAAATTCCCTTCTATCTACATTCAGCTGTTCTGGAATACTCTGACTCATGATGCAAAGACTGGGGTTTATAGCTTTCAAACTTGATGAAAAATGGTTTACTCTGAGTGCTGATCTTTTTCGGAAGGCCTTAGAGATCACTCCTGCATGACAACATCGTCCCTAAACCAGACTTAGCTTTGGAATTGGGTAAATCTATCAGCTTAACTGAAGCTGAAGAAGAAGCTGTTGCAAGAGAAGTTCATGCTACTCATGCAAGAATTGTGTCTGAATCTGAACCCGAGCCCACACAAAGAAGACAGTCTGGTATTGCTTTCAGAGATTCCTTTATTGTGTCAAAGAAGAGGTCTTCTGATTCGTCTAAGAAGCTCAAGGGTATTCAAACTCTTACTCCTGCTGAACAAGAGGCTGCTGACATAATGAAAGCTCTCAAGGAAAGCAAGAAAATGAGCAAGAGACAGCCTGGAACTGGAGGCTCAAATGAAGGAACTGGTAACATACTAGGGGTTCCTGATGAGTCCACAGTCGTCTCTAGAGCCTCAAGTGAAGGAACTGGATCCAAGCCAGGGGTTCCTGATGAGGAAAAGCTAATTCTTGAGTGGGAAGCAGATGTGGACAGTGAACATTTTGACAGAGATGATAATGCTGGGGATGATAATGAGGAAACTGGTGCTGGGGATGATAATGCTGATCCTGCAGAAATATATAAGTAAAAGATGAACCAGGAAAAACTACTATGGAAACCGAAGTTGAATCCATGGTCACTGTTCCTATCCAACAAGCTTCTTCATCTGTTCCTTTACTGATACTTCAGTCATCGATCTCTCATCTCCTAAACCAGTATCTCCTCCCTGTCAAGAATCATTCATTACAACTTTCACCACCAACATCCGCACTATAGCAGAGCAGTTCAGTTCTTGAAATGGTCAAGTCACGGCTCCTGTGCAAATCAGTTCAGGACCCGCGCCTTCTTTGATGACTCCTAGATACATCAATTCAGGACTCGTGCAAAACTCAATTTCTCCAACACCATATGTTCCACCATCCAAGAAAGACTATGAGATCTTGTTGTAACCATTGTTTAATGAGTACTATAATCTTCCACCATGAACTGTTTCCCTAGATCCGGTAGCTATTGTTGCTTCAAGAGCTGTTGATCCAGTTGGTTCACCTTCATCAACTACCATTGATCAAGATGAACAATCTACTAGTACTTCACCAACAAATCAGGAAATTCAATCTCAAGTCACTCATCAAGGTGTTGAAGAATAAATTCATGGACATCAAAATGCATAATTTAATAATGCACCCCTCCTTTATAATATTTTTTCAAACTCTAGTTTTGAATAAACTAATTAACAAGAGGTCATTCCATTAAATTTGCATCATCTTATTCAACTGTTTAATACTATCACTAAGTTGACAAAGAATCACTCATTAGAGAATGTTATTGGCGATCCTTCTCGTCCAATTTCAACATAAAGTCAACTACAAGAACATGCCATTTGGAGCTACTTTGACGCAAATGAAAATCCAACTCCATTCGGTGTGAAACGGTATGGTTGAGATCTACTATCTCAAAGATAGTTTATGGTTTCTGAACAATTTTGTTCAGGACCCGTGCCTCAATTCATGGCTCCTGATCATAGCAGTTCAGGACCCGTGCTTCATGAAATGACGTCTGATCAAATCCGTTCAGACCTCACGCCCAATCGACAAGAGACGTCTGTTGACAATATCTCCTCAGACCTCGTTTCAAATAAACAAAAGGCGTCAGATTATGACATCTTTCCCCAAGGAAAAATGTTGTTTCTCTAGCAGACAAAACAGATTCGTCACAAAAGGAGATCGAATTTCTATTCAATCATTTCTTTGAAGAATATTTCTCTTGGAATTTCTATTCAATCATTTCTTTGAAGAATATTTCTCTCCAATAAATGTTCATGCTGAAGAAAACAACAATGATCAAGCAGCGAATGCATCGTTTTGACAAGATGAATTTATCAATCCTTTCTGTACACCGGTACAAGACATTGCTGAGTCTTCCTCATGCAATATTGATAATGAAAATATGCATTCATTTCAACCAACAGAGTCATGAATACCAATGGACAAAAGATCATCCATTAGAACAAGTTATTGACAATCCTACAAATCCAGTGCAAACAAGACAACAGCTTGCCACAGATCCTGAAATGTGTATGTTCGCGCTCACAGTGAGTACAGAAGAACCAAAGAACAGTAAGGAGGCAATGGCTGATTCTGCATGGATCGAAGCAATGCAGGATGAACTTCATTAGTTCGACAGACCACAAGTCTGGGAACTCATCGACAAACCATTTGGCAAGACAGTGATAAAGCTAAAGTGGTTATGGAAGAACAAAAAAAAGGATGAAGTTCAGTCTGTTATTCGCAACAAAGCAATACTTGTAGCTAAAGGCTATGCTCAGGAAGAGGGTACTGATTTCGAAGAATCATTTGCTCCAGTTGCTCGTTTGGAAGCAGTTCGGATTTTCGTTGCCTATGCTGCACACAAGTCCTTTCCAATCTACCAGATGGAAGTTAAAACGGAATTTCTAAATGGTCCACTGAAGGAGGAGGTTTATTTTGCTCAGCCGGAAGGGTTCGTTGATCCTGAACATCCATAAAAAGTTTACCTTTTAAGGAAAGCTTTATACGGCTTGAAGCAAGCCCCAAGAGCCTGGTATGATGAATTATCCAATTTCCTGATGTCCAAAGGCTTTTCTAAAGCATTTTCAGACGTTGAGCATGCCGAATGCATTGATACTCGCAAAAGCACTTCTGGAGGGATACAGTTCCTAGGTGACAAACTTGTAAGCAAGATGTCAAAGAAACAATATTGCACTGCAATATCTTCAACAGAGGCACAGTACGTGGCGTTATCTGCAAGTTGTGCACAAGTAATGTGGATGAGGACACAGCTTAAAGTTTATGGCTTCAACTACAACAAAATACTGTTGTACTACGATTCACAGTCAGCCATAGCAATCTCATGCAAAGCCGTACAACACTCTCATACAAAGCACATCCATACTCGGTATCACTTCATAAAGGAACAGGTTGAAAATGATATTATTAAATTATATTTTGTCAGAACTGAATACCAATTAGCTGATTAATTTACGAAAGCCCTTCCTGAGGATCGGTTTTTGTATCTTGTCAGAAGGATTGGTATGAGATGTTTGACTCCAGCAGAACTGGAGGTTCTGACAAACATAACTGCTTGATATTATCATCAAACATCATCTTGTAAATATAAAAAAATGGCTTATGTACATTTCTGTGCATAACCCGGGCCTCATCGTAAAGGAAAATACACGTCTCAGTGCATTTTTCCTTAGCAACGAAAAGAGAAGTCTTTTCGGTATTGAGCTACTCTAACAAAACATTCAAAGTTTTGAGCTCATGACAATGGCTTGCAGTTATTTCTGACTGCAACCCGCTTTTCAATCTGAGGAACGCATGTCGTCGAAAAGACAGTTGTTCCTGACAACGGGTAATTAATTTTTCCCGGGCATGGATTATTTCATATCCATGCATCATAAGAATAAGTGTACGTTTCAGTGCATTTATTTGTCAAAATAAGAGAAATCTTATTTCAATTGGGAAAAAGTTGTCTTCACAATGAATCAATATTTTCAGTAATCACGAAAAGATTTTCAATTTGACCACTCAAACAATGAGTACAACTCTTTTAATAGAAAATGGGTCGTTGTTCAAGAGGGAGAAAGTGCTAACAAATAATCTTTTAAAACGGTTTTTCAAAATTAGTCAAGGATAATAAACAGATTGAAGTTTTTGATAATGAAGATAAACATTTTAAGGGAGTTAATACATATTAACTCATGTGCCTATAGATTGTCATTGCTTCAATCTTTAGGACTTATTTGCAATTGAGACGTAGTGAAATTCAGCTTTAAGACTAACATACGACTAATATTGCCAACGCGCATGTTTGTTAAAAAGTCTTTAGGAATGTTTGAAATTCTTTCGTAGTTAAACGCCTTGAAACTGATTCTCACGGGATTGATTTAAGGTTTATTTATTCTGCGAATACGATCTCAAGCATGTGGTGCATATAAGATTTTTCTGATTCTGGAGATATCAAAAAACATCACAGGGGTCAGGTAAATACACTGAAAGGTTACTACAGTCTACACGTGAATAGAAACTCCATAGCCTTTTTAATTGTGGCATTCCGGGAAGACAAATGTCTTATCCGCAAGAGAATATCGTGTTTTATGGTGTTCTTTTCTGTCGGTGAGCTATTCCAACCACATAGGTGAAGAGATATCTTGTCTTATGGTATGCAGCCTTGAGATACCAAGGGGAATGTGTTGTTAGAAGATTGATTAGAGCGTTGAGTAGAATGGTTACTTGATTTAATTATGCTTCTTTTACAGTCAATCTCCATGCGTGTTTTTAAAGGGTAGAAAATTGATCAAGAGGGAAATTTTGGTATGTATATGTATGATAATTCTCTAGTTAGTCAGTATCAGATAGATAGTAAAGTGTGGTACATTTGGGACTTAGTTGGTCTTAGGTGTTATAGTTCGTCTACTAAGAGGTTAATTGAGATTATCCGGGTTCTTAGTTGACTTTGGTTTGTTTTCTCATTTTTATTTTGTTTTCTGTTTTAATTTTGCTTTGTGGTTTGGTTTCTATGGTTTCAATTCATATCATCACTATCATGTTAAGAGAAATTAGAAATCGGGACTTAATTGACTTTGGTGTTACGGATTTACAGAAAATTAATTGTGTACGCTTTCATCCGATCTGGCGTCAGACTTCAAGCTATTCTTAATGCCAAAATTGCGCAGAAGGGTATGTAACTACTTAAGAAAGATGCTGATTCAAGGAGGAAGCTAAGACAACTGTTCCGCTAAAGGAGAGTATCGCAGCCGGACTACAGAATACTTACATGGACAAAATGACTATTGTAATTTTCGGTTTGAACATTTTCAGGTCCTGTCTCATACATAATCTTGTGAATATATAAATGTGTAGTGTATGATTAATTATAGGCTTAATTAAATAGTGTTAAAATTACAAAATTTTCAAGAATTTCTTAGGAAAATTCAAAATCTTTCAATTTACAGTACTCAACACTATCTGTATATATCCTCTTCAATGATTGAGGGGGAGCATTAATATGTCCAAAACGGCTTGTGAATAAATTGGGCACACTTTTCTTCCGTAAGTTTATAACGTTTATTTAAAGATCAATTGATATCCAGAAAAAGTGTAGAATGATTTGAAATTTTGATAGAAGGGTGAGAAAAATGTGTGGTTAAAATATGTTATGTGATCATTATTACTAAGTGTATACTACATCTCAACGACATGTTGTAAAACAGTTACGAATACTCGATGACTCATGTTGAGGGGTGCGCTTTGTCTAAAAATGTAAAAACAATCGGGTCACTAAACGCGCGCACATTGATAGTTTTATCATATAAGTTACCTGATGATTGAACAGTTTTTTCAACTCAAGGTGATTTTATGGCAAGGTTTGAATTGTACATAAGAGAATGACGCATGTATTTAATTTTATTGAGAAGTTAATAAGGGAGTGGTTAGGTTAGGTACTGTTCCGCAGACTGTTCCTGCTAGAACCGGATGGGATATTACTAGGGACTATCTATAGTTAGTGTAGAAGTATAGGTATGATAAAAAGGAGTAATAAGTGAGGAACGAGATATAGTGCGACGGGAGGAGCTAGTACTGTATAAATCAAACATGGTTATAGTCATGAAATCTTGAGGATAGCATCTAAAGGGGTAAGTATTGAAAAAGAATGGTACGAATATAAGGGTTGTGTAAGAAAGAAGCTCCTCCATACACTTAGGCAAGAAACCGGAGTCAAGTAGCATATAGCTGGTCAAAAAATCACTAAATGATTTGTCTGACATTGAAGGTGACCCCCCTCTCTCGCCCCCCTATTGGACCGCCAGTGATGCAATGCACACCTTCCCCAAAGCACTCAGAATCTCGCTCCAAAAGATCTTCTGTTCATTTCTCACGGAGACTAAACCATGTAATCTATGGACGACTCACTCTGAGTAAGTCGGTATGAAAAGGTGGCAGTCTGATGTCAGCTACAGCCTCCGATCACCTAAAATCAAATGCACTTTTGAGTCTAGAGCACGAGATCATGAAATTATCTGTTTAGGACAATTCACGAAATTTACTTGTTACTCAAACACTGGTGATTACAATTTTTACTCATAAGTGTCTACGCATTATCCTTGTGATTTTTCCAGAACATCCGAGTGATACTTAAGTATTCACAGTAAAGATGGAAATCCTGCTTGAGCCAACATCAAACAAGCTCATGGTAGGTGACTTGTGAGATCCTTAATGGATCAAACTTGTGAAAACTGGAAAACAACAACGGTGTCGTATTTATACAGAATCAAACTGTTCCAGTATACGAATGTCGGTTATTGGACTTTGGAACAAAAAAACTTTCGATGTGTTACAAAACACTTTTGCAAGTTTCTCATCGATTGTTTTTCAATACTAATTTCTCTTTATTGTAACTATTTTATTATAGGAACATTTAAGATCGGAAATGGATTGAACCGTGTTCCAACAAAATCAAGTCATTAATCGCGTGCTCATTCTTAAAACGACTCATTCGAAGATATCATGAAAGCTCAAGTATTGTTATTAAAGCTCCGGCAAACTCTATATATTCAAGCTTTAAGATCAAGAAAGTGGTGATTTCATTCCGAATGACACAAGTTCACAAGATGCAAAAGATACATGAGGATGATTAATGGTTATGATTGAATGATGATCTCAAGATGTACAAAGATCACATACAAGTCAAGCTAAAGCCTAAAAGTCTAAGTTCAATGCTTCAGATCGCAAGATACAGATCAATGAAATCAGCTGTTTACGGACCTATACATAAGATCATTGATGATTGAGATCTTAAGTTTAGTATTTTCAGGGGTGACCTCCTGAGGGGAAGATTGTTAGATTATTAGAAAAGATCGGTCACCCCAATGTACTTTTAATGTTCCATATAGCTCGTTTGTTTATAGGTAATGTATGGACTTTTGGTATATGAACGGGTTCTAATACCGCGGTGTATTGTAAGACTTAATACTCTTCCAACTTATGGAAGAGGTAAGATATTTCATTCTTACACACCACTCTTTAGTGTGTTTTCCTTTTCTTCTCCAACATTTCTCTCTCTCTAATTTCTCTTCTAGATCTCTTTAGTATATATAAAATGTTTGTGTGAATTAGGGAACCTACAATTGGTATCAGAGCCATGGGGTGGATTCGTGTTTGATTTGTGTGGTTAATAAGCTCAAAATTCGTGGCTTATTTTTGCTCTAAAACCCCACGGCTCAAAATCATAGGTTGAGCTCATTTGGTTGGTTAATCGTGCGGTTTTTCTTGCCATATAAGCTCAAGAAGTTATATTGTTGCTAATACAAGTGATCAAAAAGCTTCAAGTTCGATTTCAAAGAATAAAAGGTTCGAATTTTTAAGTGTTCTTCGTGGAGAGTTGCTTCGTTTTTGAAGATCCACAAAGAAATACATGTTATTGGATGTTTAATCTTCAAATACCATCTTAGTATTACATGTTTCTAGCTTATTTTCGTGGATAATAAGCTTATTTGGCTTGAGTTGGTTGAATTCGAACTAATGTTCTTCGTGGAGGTTTGAGTATTTTATTATACTCTAACCGGCGGTTTGACAAAAGGTAGGGACAAGATCCGGAAATTTAGGAAAAAGTCAAAGGCGAGTTGCCAAAAGTCAATGGCGAGTTGCTTGTTCGCGGCGGTTTACACAGGATAGTGGCGAGTTGGCTTGAAAATAATAGCCGGCGAGTTGGTAAAAGGTACGGCGAGTTGCTATTGGTTCTCGGTAATTAGGTTACGAAGTCCATAGTGATCTTCTCCCATTTCCTCTCAGGAAATCTCTAGCCGTTAAGGCAATCCCGAGAGTTTTTGATGTTCTACTTTGACTTTATAGCAAGTCAAACATTTACTAACGTACATAGAAATATCCTTCTTCATTCCGGGCCACCAATATAAGTCTCGTAGATCATAATACATCTTGTCTGCTCCAGGATGTACGGAATACCTTGTAGCATGGGCTTTATTCATTATCAAAGTTCTCAAATTGCCATAGACTGGTACCCAAATTCGTTCAGCAAGATATAATCCACCATCTTCTTTTCTCTCGAGCTGTTTGTCCAACCCCTTCAACATTTCTGCCGGGGTGTTTACGTTCTTGGAAACTTCACTCTGAGCTTCCAGTATCCTAGCCTTAATGCTAAAGTGAATTGTCATGCTCATAGCTCGAGCCTGTCTAGGTATTCATACCGTTCTTCTGCTCTCATGCATCAGCTACTACGTTCGCTTTTGCCTGGGTGGTAGGGAATCGCGAAGTAATAACGCTGTGAAAAGTCTATCTATCGTCTCCTGGCGCATATTTAATTCCTTCTGATCGAAAATGTGCTGAAGACTTTTATGATCAGTGTAGATCACGCTCCTTGTTCCATACAAATAGTGTCTCTAGGTTTTGAGAGCAAATACTACGACGCCCAACTCTAAATCATGAGTGGTGTATTTCTTCTCATGGATTTTGAGTTGTCTGGATGCGTATGCAATTACCTTGTTCCTCCCTATGCTCAGAAGCAACTAAACACTTGATTTTAAGGCGTCATAGTAAACTAAAAAAATCATTGGTTGCCCTCAGGAAGTGACAGGGGGGGGGGGGGGGGGGGGGGGGGGGGGGGTGGGGAATAGGAGCATCACACAACATGTCCTTCAATGTCTAAAAGGCATTCTCTTGCTCATCACTCCACATGAACTTTTGGTTTTTCTGAGTCAACAGAGTGAGAGGCTTTGCAATCTTCAAGAAATTTGCAATAAATCACCTATAGTATCCCGCCAATCCTAAGAATGAACGAATCTCGGTTGGGGATGCTAGGATCCACATGTATACCCTCACTGTTCACTACATGGCCAAGAAAATGAACCTCTTGTAACCAGAATTTGCACTTCAAAAATTTCCCGAACAATTTCTCTTTTTCAAGCAACTCCAATATCAATTTTAGGTGAACTTCATGCTCCTCTTTGGACTTTGAATATATTAAGATGTCGTCAATAAAGACGATGACAAACTTGTCAAGATACGGCCTACATACGCGGTTCATAAGGTCCATGAATACCGCGGGAGCATTAGTCAGACCGAAAGGCATGACCGTGAATTCAAAATGTCTGTATCTCGTCCTGAATGCAGTTTTGGGAATATCTTCTTCGCGTACTCTCAACTGATGGTAGCCAGATCGAAGATCTATTTTTGAAAAATACCGTGACCCTTGCAACTGATCGAACAAGTCATCAATCCTAGGAAGAGGGTAGCGGTTCTTGACAGTTAGCTTGTTCAGCTCTCGATAGTCTATACACATGCGGAACGAACCATCCTTCTTTTTCACGAACAACACTGGGGCTCCCCAAGGTGAAGAGCTAGGTCGTATGAAACCTTTTTCTTGGAGCTCTTTAAGTTGGTTGGACAGTTCTTGCATTTCCGTAGGTGCTAAACGATAAGGTGATTTTGCAACAGGCATAGCTCCAGGAATAAGATCTATGCAAAACTCCACTTCACGAGATGGGGGTAAACCCGTTAAATCTTCCGGGAACACACCAGGGAATTCACGTACAACAGGGATGTCTTCAAGTTTTGGCTCGTTCACTTTCATGGTCTTCAACTGTTTCAGGTTTCCTTCAGGACGTTCTCCATGAACTTCCAAAATATCTCCGTTAGATAACGGAATTTGGACAATTTTCTCATAGCAAACTATCTTAGCTCTCAGCTTTGACAACCAATCCATTCCTACAACCACGTCGAAACTACCATATCCAAAGGGAATCAAATCGATGATAAATGTATGACCATCTAGCTCAAGTCTACAACCTCGAATAATCTTATTTGCTTCTACTATAACGCCGCTAGCTATTTCAATCTCATAACCGGGGCTTACGACACTAGGTTTCATGTTAATCAATGGCAAGAATTTGGTAGATATAAAGCTATAATCAGCACCAGAATCAAACAAAACTGTAGCGAAATGATCGTTTAGAGAGAATGTACCCATCACGACGTTCGGGTCTTGTGGGGCTTCAGCAACACCTAAGCCAAAAGCTCTCCCCTGTGCTTGATTCATGTTGTTCCCTTGGTTGGTATTTCCTACAATTGCTAGCACAGGGTCTGGCTGGTTTCCTCCTGAGGTAGTGGCTCGATTCATCCTTGGGCAATTCCTCCTAAAGAGGTTAGGATCTCCACACTCAAAACAAGTTGGCCTT